>PVJS01024256.1:0-28853 GCA_004027185.1 Glis glis
CTTAGCCTCAGGCTAGATTTCCTCTAGAGTCATTTATAGTGTGAGAAGTGCTGCTGTTCCCTCAGCTGCTTGGCCAGATGTGTGGCTGTGCCGATCGATCGATGGCAGCTGGGCCATGCTCTGGGCATATACTCTGTCACCTCAAAGCGTCTAACAGGAATGTTGAGAAAAGATATTCACCTCCCTGCAGCTCAAGAGCTGCCCAAGCTGGAAAATGAAGTCAAGCTCAGTCATACCTGCCACGGGGCATCTGCTAATATTACACCATTTATTTTCACAGGCTTGCTTGAAGTAGGATAGGTCAGCAATTACCACCTTGTTAAATATAAAGATAATAGATTATAGCATAAGAAGTTTACATTCACAATTAATCAGAGGCAGAAGTATCGTGTGTCAATGTTGGTTGTATCATTAGCTGTTTTAATTCTCATGTCTCTTCCCTTGCTAGTGTAATGAGGAATATGAACATTTCCATTGGCCTCTTTTCTCAGAAATGAATGCACTGTGTTTATTTTGGAAAATGCCACAAAGCCTTCTTTCTGGGCTCTCACATTGTGTTTAAATTTCATCTGAATTTAGTTGGCTGAAATAAGCTATAATTTTTTAGACAGTTTTGTCAAATAAGCTATAAAAATGTTTAGCCAATTTCTGATCCCCAGTTTCAAAATTGGGCTCTACTCCCAGTCTTTCTTATCCTTGGAAATGCAGACTTATCTCAGTGACATATTTTTGCCTCATTTTCCAACTTTTGACTTGGCAGATGCATGTGCGATTTAAAGAAATATCTTAAATACGTTAAATCCAACTTGGCTGATTGGGGAGGAAGAAAGGAAAAATAGTTATGAAAAGTAGAAGCATTTGTGAATATTATTGTTTTCAAAATTATTCTCGCCAGGCATGGTGGTGCACGCCTGTAATCCCAGTATTTGGGAGGCTGGAACAGCAGGACTGCAGGTTCGAGACCAGCCTTAGCAACATAGCAAGATTCTTAGCAATCTAGTGAGACCCTGTTTCAAAACAATGAAAACAGGGCTGGAGGTGTAGCTTAGAGATAGAATGCCCCTGGGTTTAATCCCTAGTATAATACATACATTCTTATGGAGATTGGGTATTCATGGTCTTTAATTATTTGACATAGATCCACTCCCTGACTCTTCAGGCCAGGGCCCCCAGAGAGTAGAGTGGTGGCCTCTATGCCTCTCAGCTCACACTGCGAAAGATCCACCTTCCTCATCTTACAATGGCCTCATGTCATGGCATAACATAACTCAGATGTCATGGACTTTTGGAACTGGGATAAGTTTGTGATCACTCAGCCCCACTGAGCCCTGAGCCTCTTCAGGTGCCTATAGAGAGGATGAGTAAAAGCACAGTATGATTGATGACTTGATTCTGAACCCACTCACTCCCAACCTGCCCACTCCCTTCCTTCTATGGGTTTCAATGGCTGCTAGGTGAAGGTTGACACCACAGCTGGGTATATAAGACCCCAGCTTTCTGCCCTGCTTTCATTTCCTGCCATTTCTCTCTCACCACTTTGCACTCACAAAATACAAAATGACTCTGAAAGACATTGTGGCCTTTTATATCTCCCTGTCTTCATATATTCCACACCTTCTGCCCAGAATGCTTCTACCTACTGGTATAACTGAGAGGCTGTCTTAATTCATTTGGGCTGCTATGATAAGGTACCATAGACTGGGTGGCTTGGAAACACACATTTTTTTCACACAGCTCTAGAAGCTGGAAGTCTGAGATCAGAGGGCCTGCATGGTCAGGTTTTGGCAAGGGCCCTCTTCTGGGTTGCAAATTGCCAACTTCCCCTTATATCCTCACATGGTAGAAAGAGGGCAAGGGAGCTCTTTGAGATGGATCTCTTTCATAAGGGAACTAGTTCCATTCACGAGGGCTCCTCCCTCTTGACCTACTTATATCTCAAAAGTTTCATCTCTTAGAGGATTAGGATTTCAACATATGGAATTTAAGGGAGATATAAACATTCAGTAACCGGTGCCCCAAGAACTCTCCAGCCCCAAGAATCTTCCCACCCTGGCCCCTAAAACGCCACCATTACTAATTAATTCCTTTTATGCTCAATTTTACTTCTCCCCCATCCCCCATAATTCATCTGAGGAGACAACTTTAATATTTCAAGCTGCTTTAGTGTGATTGAGGTGTCACGCTGCGTTGCTGCTAGGGGGAAGTAGGCACCTCAGGGACAGCAGTGCTAAAGAGGCAAGAAGCAAGGAACAAGGCTGTCAAGGCAATGAGGGCTTCAATGAGGGCTTTGCTCAGGCCCAAGCCAGTGGCTGAGTTATAGAAATCTCAGGTGTTTCTTCTAGAGGGAAACTGCATGCCAGAGGTTATCGTGTGAATGTTTCGATGTGCCAGGCTTCCCCCTGAGGACTTCCTCTGTTAAATTCAGCACTCTGACCAAAATGTTCACATTGGTCTCATTTATTTTTCCTGCAATGAGAATTTAAAAAATGTGAAAGATGGTTAAAAGCCATTATAAACCAGTTGTGGTGGTATGCACCTGTATTCCCAGTACTTGGAAGGCTGAGATAGGATGATCACAGGTTCGAGGACAGCTTCAGCAACGTAGTGAGCCTCCCAGCATCCTAGTAAGACCCTGTTTCAATACAAAAAATAAAAAGGGCTGGGAGTGTGGCTCTGGGATAGAATGCTCCTGGGTTCAATCCCTAGTATCACATATGAAAGAAAGAAAGAAAGAAGGAAGGAAGGAAAGGAAAGGAAAGGAAAGGAAAGGAAAGGAAAGAAGGAAGGAAGGAAGGAAGGAAGGAAGGAAGGAAGGAAGGAAGGAAGGAAAGAGAAAAAGAGAAAGAAAGAGCCAATATCTTTCAAAACCTGGGTGATCTTGTTTTCTGTTGCTGACTAGCAAATTACAAATAGTGGCTTATAATGACAACACTTATTTTTCTTATGAGTCTGCCATTGGGCTGGAAGCTGGGGTCCTCTTGGCTCCACTTGGTGTCAGCGGAGTGGGTTCAAAAGCTGTGGCTGGAATGCCCTCAAGGCTTCATGGCTCACCTGCCATGCGGGTGATGCTGGCTCTTGGCTGAGTATTTAGCTGGACGTATCAGCTGAATTACCTACAGGTGGCCTCTTCCTGAGACTCTGTTCCTCACGCCCTGTGACTGAGTCCCAGGGTGAGCATCTCGAGAAACGGAGTCAGAGCCAAGCGTGCTGGCGCACACCTGTAATCCCAGTACTTGGGAGGCAGAGATAGGAGGATTGCAGGTTTGAGGCCAGCCTCAGCAACTTAGCAAGATCCCTCGGCAACTCAGCAAGACCCTGTTTCAAAATAAAAAACAAAATAGAGTGGAGGTGGAAAGCCCCTGAGTTTAATCCCCAGTACCCGCCCCCCCCACACACATATACACACACACAAAAAAAAAGGGAAGCCAGGAGTGGTGGTGCACACTTGTAATCCCAGTACTTGGGAGGCTGAGACCAGAGGATCTGGGTTCATGGCCAGCCTCAGCTACTTAGTGAGGCCTTCCGCAACTTAGTGAGACCCTGTTTCAAAATAAAGAATAAAACATAGGGCTGGGGGTGTAGCTTGGAGGTAGAATGCCCCTGGGTTCAATCCCCAGTACTGCAAAAAAAAAAAAAAAAGGCAATTAGCTAGCTGGATATGGTGACACATACTTGTAATAATCCCAGTACTTGGGAGGCTGAGACAGGAGGATCCGGGTTCACTGCCAGCCTCAGCTACTTAGTGAGGCCCTCCGCAACTTAGTGAGACCCTGTTTCAAAATAAAGAATAAAAACTAGGGCTGGGGGTGTAGCTCAGAGGTAGAATGCCCCTGGGTTCAATCCCCGGTACCGCAAAAAAGGGGGGGGGAGAAAGGGAGTGAGAGGAGTTAAGTTGTATGTTCTTTTAAACCCAGCCCAAGAGATCAAGCAAAACTCAGTCCTGTCACTTTCCAATCAACAGGCACAAAGCCCCACTCGAATTCAAGAAGGAGCATGTGAGACCAGAAATATTGCTATGACCATTTTTAGAAAATACAATCTGCTCTACTGGAGCATAAAGAAAATTTAATTGGCTTGTTATTCCTGGTTCTCCTTCTCATTCTGGACAACAAGCTCCTCTTCAGGGCTGGTTTTGTGGTGGTCAAGAGACTCCTTTACATGCCTAGGTAATTACTGCACATGGTTTCCTTTTTAATGAGACCTGCCCTCCGTCATCAACATTTATTTATCCAAAGAGAAAAACGTTTGTGCATCTAAAAATTAGATCCTTGTGGATTTGAGGTTTTTATTACCATGGCTTTAAAAACAACCCCACAGACTATTCCACAAGATTAAATTCAGACCCATCCATTAGAGTTTATGGTGGTTTGTGCACAACTGAAAGATTACAGGAAATTTGGAATACTGGGAATACTGATGTGAGGTCATGTAGGTCCTTAGCAACAGCCATTTTTTTTTTGAGGTACCGGGGATTGAACCCAGGGGCGTTATACCTCCGTGCTACACCCCTGGCCCTATTTTTTTATACTTTATTTTGAAACCGGGTCTCATGAAGTTGCGGAGGGCCTCACTAAGTAGAGAGAGACAGACAGACAGACAGAGAGAGAGAGACAGAGAGAAAGAGACAGACAGACAGACAGAGAGACAGAGATACAGAGAGCTGAGGTTGGCCTCGAACCCGGATCCTCCGGTCTCCGCCTCCCAAAGTACTGGGATTACAAGCGTGCGCCACCACGCCCGGCTAGCAACAGCCATTTTTTTCACAAAGTTTTTGACCAAACATGTATATATTCTGGAGTTTAAAGTGGATATCTGGAAATGTATTGATTTGCATAAAATCTTAATGAACTGTGATTAATTAAGAAGTGTGTGTTATCTAAACTTTTCTTAAAAAATAAAGGAAAACCTTGCATGAATTTGACCTTGAGAAACATGTTATAAGGATTTAAAATTATACACAGTATTCAGATACTTAGGCTTACAAAATGCTACTAAGTTTTTGGATATTTGCACTATTTTGAAGCTTGCCTTTTTCTCATCTTCTCCACCTGCAATCATTCCTAGCCATTGGGAGGCTGAGACAGGAGGATTGCAGGTTTGAGGCCAGCCTCAGCAACTTAGCGAGGTCCCTAGCCATGTTTCTCTTTAGACACCTAGACAATTCCCAAGTCAGGAGATAGGCCTTGGTCCCCACTAATCAGTTGTATCAGTTGTATGGACATAAACAAGACACAACACTTCCTGGTACCTCATTTTCAGAATGGGGTCATTTTTTTTTTTTGCGGTACCAGGGATTGAACCCAGGGGCGTTCTACCTCCGAAGTTACACCCCCGGCCCTATTTTTTATACTTTATTTTGAAACCGGGTCTCACGAAGTTGCAGAGGGCCTCACTAAGTAGAGAGAGAGAGAGAGAGCTGAGGCTGGCCGTGAACCCGGATCCTCTGGTCTCCACCTCCCAAAGTACTGGGATTATAAGCGTGCACTACCACGCCCGGCAGAATGGGGTCATTTGACTGACTAATTTCTAAAATTATTTACTTTATAAGTGGCATAGAAGAATGACATTTACTGAGAGAGATTGCTGTAAACCAAAATTATAGTAAGAAGAGATGAGTCTTCTGATACTGAATTAGAAATGATCAAAACCATATATGTCACATAGAAATGGATTTCAAAATGTTTTATTTCTGCCAGGTGTGGTGATGCACGCCTGTAATCCCAGTACTTGGGAGACAGAAATGGGAGGATTGCAGGTTCGAGGCCAACCTCAGCAATTTAGCAAGACCCTGTTTCAAAATAAATAGTAAAAAAGGGCCGGAGGTGTAGCTCGGAGGCTGAATGCCTCTGGGTTCAACCTTCAGTACAACAAACAAACAAACAAATACCTTTTATTTCCCAATAAGTTATTCAAGCTCTCTTGAGACATTTCAGTATCTTGTTTAAATTACTTCATGTATGGAATGGCCAGCCCTTACTTTGTTTTATATGATGTCATTACAATTCGAGAAGCAGGAGATCCTTTAGTACTATTTAATACGGGCAAAAATAGGACAGAATTTTTTGCATCTTGGATGGTTCTTAAGATAACAGTCTTCTGAAGCCTTTGCCCATAAGACTGACAGGCAACGGGAGGCAGGGAATGCTGTTCTAAGCCAATTGCTAATGTCAAGATCTTTGGGGGTTTTTATAATTGTGATAGATTGAATGTGGACATCTTTTAATGTTCCTGACCAAGCCAGGCGTGGTGGCACACGCTTGTAATCCCAGTACTTTGGGAGGCTGAGATTGGAGGATCTGGGTTCGCGGCCAGCCTCAGCTACTTAGTGAGGCCCTCCGCAACTTCATGAGACCCGGTTTCAAAATAAAGTATAAAAAATACAGCCGGGGGTGTAGCTCGGAGGTAGAACGCCCCTGGGTTCAATCCCGGTACCGCAAAAAAAAAAAAATGTTCCTGACCATTCTGAACACCTTCGAATTCATCTTCTATTTATAGACCACCTATTCTAAAGTAGGAACTCAGTATTAGAATCCCAGGCTACAAAAATAAATGGCATTCAGTGCCTGTCCTCAAGAATCTGTTGGCTGTCATGGTGTCAATGCTTAACCAAAACACTTAAAAAGCTATAATATTCCTTAAAATGTTATTATGGCAAATCTCTTTTGTATTAACCAAAACATTCTTTTGATAGGAACAACAAATATTAGCAAACCTTTACTGAACCCTTATAAGGGCTCTTATATGTCAAGTATCCTAAGCATTTTATATTCATGACCTCAAATATTAGCCTTTTTTAGTGGTGGTTTTTTTTTTTTTGCGGTACAGAGGATTGAACCCAGGGGCGTTCTACCTCCAAGCTACACCCCTGGCCCTATTTTTTATACTTTATTTTCAAACCGGGTCTCACAAAGTTGCGGAGGCCTCACTAAGTAGCTGAGGCTGGCCGCGAACCCGGATCCTCCGGTCTCCACCTCCCAAGCTCTGGGATTACAAGCGTGCGCCACCACGCCCGGCTTAGTGGTGTTTTTGAGCACGGCTTCTGCCGGAGCCCACCAGCAGAGTCGAAGGGTCCAAACTGTTCCTGAAACGCGGAGTGAGGATTGAGAAAAAAAGGAGAGAGAGGTAAGGAGTAGCATAAAGACAAGAGACGAGAGAGGAAAGACAAAAGATAACTTCGAGAGGACTGCGGTCAATACCGTAGCCTTTTCGGGAGGACTCTGACTCTCAGTCAATACTGGAGCCTTCTCGGGAGGACGGTCAGTCAATGCTGCCGTAGCGTCTTTATTTTGCTCGGACCTTATATACAGTTTCATCAGATGTACACAATGCCAACCTTAACAACATAGCACCAGATGTATACAATATTAATACCAACAAGCAGACAACATCATGCTCTCATGCAGCACCCCTCCTCCTTCCCGGGTCAAGGAGTGGTCAACTTGTTCCTCTGGGAGCCTCCCTGTGTTGTTACAGCCACAATCAACAAAATTGGCAACACTTGGCAAAATCCTCGCCCTGCCGGGCTGTTTATGCAACTCAGAGAAGGGAATGGCTCCCGACAGCTTCTACAGTCAGAAGTTCCGAGTTCGAATTTCAGTTTAACCACCAGTGAGGATGACCTCGAGCATCTTTGTAGGAAAGCATTTTGCCAATTAAATGAGATAATATAAAATACTTAGTGCAGTGGCTGGAATAGTAAATATTTGACACGCATTAACTATTTATAATAATTGTTGCTATCATCTCTGTCAGGTACATAATACAGAAAAGAGTGGCTTTGAATAGTCCAGTTACACAGCCCTTGTGTAGAAGACTTGAAATGTCTAGTTTTGATGCTGTTTCTTAACTTACAAGCTATATTGGAGTTAAGTTATATAGTTGATTCAGTAAATTATTATAATATTATAATATTATAAAATTATTATAAAATTATTATAAATTATTATAATATTATAAAATTCAGTAAAATATTTTGGTTCTCTCAACTCTGTTAAGTGATCAAAACTTGATTATTCCAAGAATCCTGCAGTTGAAATCCCATTTTGTTTCTCTTTGCGGCAAAGATTTGGAAATTAACAAAATCAGTTTTCTCATCCAGGGTTGTTGTGTATCTTCCTGGAAGCAGGAAAATAGTTTGTGAGGAAAAAGAGGCAGGGAAAAAAAAAAGGAGTAATTATGGGCATCCTTTCTGAGCAGCCAGGAAGGAGTCCTTGTGGCTGGGATAATTCTTTCTAGAACTTTCCATCTCTTATTCTTATGCTAAGATTATACATTTAGGCTGCTTTTTTGTCTTTTATAAAACTCACATTAAAGTAGGCCAAGTGTCTAAAATATCTTAGGGTTAATGAAGCAGTGGTTGATGAGAGCTCTCTAAGGAAAGTCACAGGATAAGATTACATATTCACATCACATGCAGAGTGATGTTTGTACTTTAGTGCCAAAGAGCAAGTTCCTAAGCTACCTTAAGAAAACACGAAGGAGAAGAATGGAAAACTAGGCTGGGTGAGAAAAGATGACACACTCTCTCAGGGTAGGACTGGTCAAAAATAGCTCAGAATATGAGAGTGAAAATTGGCTAATATTGCAGAGAAAAAAGAAAATTAAAAAGAGCTCTAAGTTGAAAGAGGTGCTGTTTGATTTTCAGTTGTAAAATCTTCAAATCTTGGCCATCTACTTAAAGAGCAAATTTCTTCACTGAATAAGAAGATCTCTGAAAACAGTGCTCTAGTATTTATTTCTTGCTACACAAAATCAGGCTGTTAGCATTGAAGTTGCACTACTTTTGTTATTTGACATGTGGGACCACTTCTGGTGAGACATCTATAAGTGTGAATCCCTGATTCTTCGGAGTCTTTGGAGAAGAGGGAGCACCATTCCGTTAATGCCAGGTGGGATTAGAATCCCAGGTATACCAGTTGGTCTGTTGGTACCAAAGGTGGTAGTGGTTATTGATGGGTAGGTTATTGATGGGCATGATTGGGACTTCTGGTTCCCTATTAGGTCTCCACTAACACTTCCCAGGCTGGGAAGAATAAGTGTACCTCATTATTATTCCCCTATAGCCTCTGTGAGACCATGTTAGCGGACGCTGACTCCTGATTCCTGAGTGGTGGCATTCTACCTCCAGGATATACCCCTAGACCCATTTTTTTAAATTTTTGTTTTGAAACAGGGTCTTTCTAAGTTCCCAAGAGCCATGCTAAGGTGCTGAGGCTGGTCTTGAACCTGCAATCCTCCTGTCTCAGCCAATCCAAGTACTGTATTTTTTAAAACAACAAAATGGTAAAATTGTATCTGCCTCACATCATCAGTGTTGTTTATAGATACTCTCAGCAGATTGTGAACTCATTAACAGGCAAAAAGGTAAAATCTCAGTACTCTGTAGTAGAAAAAAAGTATTTTTAGCTGCATGTAATTAAATAAAAAAGTGAAGCCAAAGCAAAGCCATAAAAACATAAATGCTGGATCCAAAATTAGAAAAATTTTATGTAAATTGGAATGGGAAGTATTGTCCTATTATCACTTAGAGGTTTACGGAGTGATTAATGTAAGTGCATTTGTACAATTTATACAGTAATTAAATGCTCACAGAGTTCTAAAATGACAGGTTTTAAAGCTAGCTAAGAAAATTTGTTTTACTCTAACTCGAACAGTCAAACATTGCTAATTTGCCTGTCCTGATAAGTCCCTTTTGACCAGCCGTGCATCATAAAAGTATAAGTGAGGAGCCAGGCACGGAGGTGCACGCCTGTAATCTTAGTACTTGAGAGGCTGAGACAGGAGGATCTCAGGTTCAAGGCCAGCCTCAGCAACTTAGCAAGGCCCTCAGCAACTTAGCAAGGCCCTCAGCAACCTAGCAAGTCCCTCAGCAACTTAGCAAGTCCCTCAGCAACTTAGCAAGGCCTCAGCAACTTAGCAAGGCCCTCAGCAACTTAGCAAGGCCCTCAGCAACTTAGCAAGATTGTTTCAAAATAAAAAATAAAAATGACTGGGGGTGTAGCTCAGAGGTAGAGTGTCCCTGGCTTCAGTCCCTGGTACCAGAAAAAGAAAATCCCAAGTGAGGGAAACACAGTATCTTTCTTTATCTTAAAGTGCTGTGTTTTGAGTACTCTGTCAATAAAATCATGTTCAAAATTAGACGTACCATTAACCTGCAAGTGAATGATCACCTTTATGTGTCGGGGCTCAGCTGCGTTCCCTACAGCCCAGTGGTGTTTCTCAAACACACTTTGGAAGTGAATCTGAAGTGTACGTTCCCAGTGTGGGGCAAACCAAATACTTAGCAACTAGAGGTCACTGCCTGGTTATTGCACGTCGGTGGCTTCTTCTTGCTCTGTGGAGAAGTCTCTGGAAACTCTGCATCCTGGAGTTCTCCTCACAGCCAGGACCAGCTGAATGCTGGTTTCATCTCCCTGGAGGCCCCAAAAGCACATGTTTCTTATTGATTTGGATCTCCATTTACAAAGGGAGGCCCTGCCCTACCTCTCAGGAAAGAAAGAGAAGCTTCTCTCTGTACCTTGGAATAATGAGGTCTGGAATAAACCAGACACTGAAAAGACCTTTTGCATTGGAGAATATTTATTTTAGGATTTTAAGCAGTGACACCTGCCGAGAGATTTTCAAATCTGAGTAGAGATTATTTTATATGAGTAATGACCTCTTTAAACCATATCTCAGTTCAGTGGTTTTGAAAAAAAATCATCTCATTTTTATTTTATATCAATGTATTTTGGTTACAGAGTCATGATAGGGCATGCTCTGGGGGCAGACTGCCCTGACTGGGTTCATCACTAACAGGCAAGTTACTGAACCCCTGTAAGTCAGCCTTCCTTCCTTCCTTCCTCCCTTCCCTTCCCTTCCCTTCCCTTCCCTTCCCTTCCCTTCCCTTCCCTCCCTTCCTTCCTTCCTTCCTTCCTTCCTTCCTTCCTTCCTTCCTCTCTCTTCCTTGGGATTGAACCCAGGGGCATTCTACCTCCAAGCTACACCCCCAGCTCTTTTTTAAAAAATTTTTAAAATCTTGAAACATGGTCTCACTACATTGCTGAGAGTCTTACTAAATTGCTGAGGCTGATCTGGAACCTGTAATCCTCCTGTCTCAGCTTCCCAAGTCCTGGGATTACAGGCGTGTGCCACCATGCCCAGGAGTCTCAGTTTTTCATCTATGAAAGAGAATTCTTCCTTGCCATCTCTTGGTCCTTCCTGGATTCCTCCCTGTATTAGTCAGGTCTCTAGAGAAACGGGACCCACAGGATATGTATATTATAAAGAGAGATTTATCAAATTGGCTTACACACTAAGAAGCTGTAATCCCAAACGGCCCGCCCGCATGCCAGAGAGCCGGAAGAACCAGCATCTGCCCAGTCTGAGAAGGTGGAGCCTCAGAACCCGAGGTCCCAATGATGCAGCTCTAGACCAGGGTGGAAAGGCCTGGATACTCCCTGGAGAATCACTGGTGAGAGTCCACATTGGAGGAGCGAAGCTGGAGCCCGGTCTCCTCTGGTGAAAGCAGCAGCCGCAGGAGACGCACCTGCTTAGAAAGGATCAAGCTCACCTTCACACCACTTCCTCCTCCTTCCACCCTTTTCTCCATCGGGGCCCCAGACTATTGGACAGTGCTACCCACACTCAGTGCAGGACGTCCCCATCTATTTGCTGTTCCATGTGCCAATCATCTCATCAACACGCCCCAAGGTCTCCCAATTCTAGGTATCTCTCAGTCCATTCAAGTTGACAATCCAGATTAACCATCACTCTCTCTAGAGAAAAGAACACTGCTATAGAAGGAAGGAATTCGACAGAGGGTCAGGATGGTGTTCTCTGAAGTGCAGGGCCCAGGATGGGACCCCGGTACCTGGGTCTGAAGTATACTTTACCTGCATCCTCTAATTTAAAATGTTATTACTTCTAAAATTATGTTACGTTGCTACTATTAGTGTGTCCACTCAGGCCTTTGCAGGCTTCTGTTTTATATCTGTCCTCCGGAAGGCTGAGTGCCCTGCCAGTGGGAACATGTCCCCTCAGACAAAGCCTTGCACAACCCTGTCGCCTTACGGAGTTGCACAGAGTGAGTGGGAAAGGAAGGGGTAAGCTGGGGCTGTCTTTTCCTGAGCTTCAGCTTCCCCACCCAGAAATTCAAGGAATCTGAGAATGTTAAACTCTCAGATTCGTGGCCTTTTGGGTTGTTATGAAGGGATATTTGTCTAACGGAAGAATGGAACATATTTTATTTAAGCATTTAGCTTGACTCATAATTTTTAAATATACAGACATAGGTCATGTGACCTCCGTTTGTCCTAGGCCCCACAAATGGTGGGGGTGAGAGGTATTAAGACTGAGAATGATACACAGTAAGAACTCAATAAACACCAGCCAACATCGTGTTGTGGCTGTCCTCAACGTTGGTTGTCTCCAGCCAGGTGTGATACGTAACCAGTCCTCTGAAGTGGGTTAAATGAACTTAGGAGGCTGAGACTGGAGGATCACAGGTTCAAGGCTAGCTTCAGCAACGTAACGAGACCCTGTATCACAATACAAAACAAAAAGATCTGAGGGTGTAGCTCTGAGGTAGAATGTCCCTGAGTTCAGTCCCTAGTACTAAAAATATAAAATAATAATAAATAAATAAATAAGGGCTGAGAGTGTAGCTCTAAGGTAGAATGTCCCTGAGTTCAGTTCCTAGTACTAAAAAAATTTTTTTAAATAATAAATAAATAAAAAGGGCTGGGGGTATAGCTCAGAGTAGAATCCCTGGGTTAAATCCCCAGCATCAAAACAAAACAAAACAAAACAAAACAAAAAACAAAACAAAAAATCTCCTTCCCTCACCCCTAATCAATCATCTAATTTAAAATCATTGCTAAGCGATTTAAGTGATGCTCTCTTACACGAGGTGGTGAGGGACTGTTAAGACTTGATGGACTGGGGGAGTAGACTGATGGGTGGACTGGGCAGGTCCTTGGAGTGGACTCACCCGCCCTTGCTGCTGTTCTGGTCAGCCTCTGTCTTGTTGCAGTTCTCCATCCATTGCACTTCTCCCCCAGGCTGTCCAGTACCACGGTCCTTCAGTAGATACCTCCAACACTTCAGCTTCCTGCCGCTAGCCTCTATTTAATTGTTTTCTTTCATTTTTTTAAATGTTGGTGTGAGGTCGGAGCCTAGGATGGCTCTGAAACTTTCTCCATCTAGAACTCACTTCCTTTAATCAGGCTCCCACCAAATGCGTGTTCCACATGGGAGCAGTTAGAGGAAACCAGGCTCAGGAAAAGAAACTGAAATCTAACCCAAGCTTCTGCACCTGTCAAGCCAATCAAGACCTGCCCCATCACCCTGAGGCCATATAATCTGTATGCTGATGCCATTTGAGGCTCAGACTTTGGACTTTAGTCCTCTGGGCCCTGCTGGCGGAAATATAGAAGTTTTCCTTCCCAACCTGGTCTCAGGGCTGTCATCTCCCTGCGCCTGGCCTCCTGCAACAAGTGCTTTTGCACCTAATTTTAAGATAGTTCTGTTTGATCAGGTTCTTGTCTAATGAAAGGAACCCTGTAACACCAGGCATGGCCTGGGACTGGATCTCTGACAAAACACAGTTGATTTCAAGGATTAAGGGTTGGAGTCCAAACCCTCCACAGATGATGCTAATAATGTGAAGAATCTCATCGATATTGTAGGTGGGATGGTTCCATTCTTTTTGATAGAAATATGTAGTGAGTTTGGAACTATTAGCAAAATCTGACCATCACACAGGTGCAATTAAAGAGAATGTGTAACCTGTGAGGCCATTGATGACCAAGGGGAGGAATTTTATATAGTTAAAAGCAAGATTATCAATATTTTCAGACACTGGGCCTATCTTTTTTTTAATCTCAATCCTGAGACTTTAAGTATTTGATTCTTCTCTGTTATTCTACACCTTCCCATGCTGCCACCCATAAATCACAGCAAGTGCCTTGAATCCTAACTGAACCCCACCAAAAGTTCCTCTTGGATCCTAGTTTTAATAGCAATTTGTGTCTTTAATCTTCCCTGATCACTATCCCCCCCAATTTGATAAAATGAGACCAACCCAGTTCTGACCCCCTAGTTCCATGATCCTCAATAACTGAGAACCACTGATAGGAGTCATTCATTCATTTGAAAAAGATTATTTGTTAAATTGCTGCTATGTGCCAGGTGCTATGGTAGGGGCTAGAGAGAAGAGTGAATAAGACAGAGTTCATGTCCCCAAGAGCTTCCAGTCTATGGAGGAAAATCAATAAACTACTGATCTAGCTGCAGGGTGTAGAGACTCCGAATGGGCTCAGGACAGGAAGCTCTAGGAGTGAAGGGATCAGCTCATGGAGGGGACACCGGAGACTGTCGATGAGAGGAATAGGGGGGACATCTGGGAAGCTTAAATTCTAAGGCTCGATATCCAGGAAAAGGCAAGCAAGCTTCCCGAGCAGTTGAAGCTGCAAATGTTGACTTGTGTTGAAGGAGTAGAGAGAGAAACCTTTAGCCTCGTGTATGTTCCCAACTCTTGGTGTTCCTCCTGGTGGAAAATTCTACTAGAAACAGGACAGAGTGAAACACAGGCTTCTCCAGGCCTTTCTCAAATAGTTCCTTTGCTTGGAAAATCATTATCATCATTCCCCCTCCTGCCAGAAGCAACCTCTGGTGGCATTTGTGTGACTGTACCCCTGCGCCTCCGTGGAGAGCTGGATTCTCCTCCGACTAAGTACCAGGGCTTGAGAGTCCATCAGCTCGAGGTTCAAATGCTGGTTTCTTTTATTCTGGCTGGTGACTTTGAAAAAGTCATCCAAGGTCTCAGAAAGAAGCCTTCCTTTCCTTACCTGCAGCTCAAGGGACAATCTTACCTGCATATATATGAGTCTGTGGCACCGTGCCCAGCACGTGGAAAGTGATAATAAAAGGTGGCAATATGCAACCTTCTAAGGGAAAGCTAGTCACAGTCTGCAGGGAGTATGATGTGTGCTGTGGCCAGCAAAGCTTGGTCCAGACAAGCATGCAGAAACATTTTCATATTTGCTAGTCTGGAAATAGGAGGATAGGAAGTTCAAAACCATCTATTTCTATATGGATGACAAATTCTAATGCAGTAAGGAATTTAGATATACTGAAAATTTCATGTATTACTCCTTCAAGTTCTTTATGTCCCCTTGAAAAATAATCATCCCTGTGTCCTCCTGTGTCTGTCTCAGCCCAGTGGACTCCTGGTGCACAGTGGAGAAGAGCCAATTTACAGCTCTGTCTAGTGCTGTTCTCCCAGAATAGACTCCACAGAGCTGTTGCAGGGCTTGTCCAGTTTCTTTAAATAGGACCTTGTGACATCTCCATCGTTCTCCATTTGCAACCCCTCCCACCCCCAAACACATAGCATTTTGACATCATGCAACACAGTAATGCACAATCTATACTTGCTGTGTACAGACTTACACACATCTGTAGCAATATGCCTATACATATGTTCTTGCATTCAGGAAATTCAATTCAACCAAATAGGGCCAACAGCAGTGTTAGGAGCAGGGAATATAAAGATGAAGGAGAGACCATGCTACTGCTCCTCCACCCCCAGAGTGCGAAGTTGAATAAGAACAATCTATCCATACAGAGTAATCGTGCAAGAGTATATTAGGAGTGTGAACCCATCAATCATCACTAATAGAATGAACACAAAAGAGAAGCTATTGAGCTGGGTGTGGTGGTGCTTGCGTGTAATACCAGTACTTGGGAGGCTGAGACAGGAGGTTTGCAGCCAGCCTCGGCAACTTGGCAAGACGCTGTTTCAGAACAAAAAATAAAATAGAACTGGGAGTGTAGCTCAGAGATAGAACGCCCCTGGGTTCAATTCCCAGTACCAAAAAAGAGAGAGAAGCTATTGTAGTATTCACAAAAGAAATCATTTTTGGGTTGGGCTTTGAAAGATTAGCAGGGCTTCATCGGATGGAGAGAGAGAAAGATATGGTGCTGTGTGCCATGGTGATGTTGGGAGTAACATCCCCAGCACTGTTAGGAGGAGGAGCAGTAGTTGGGAGTCGATTGTGGGGAAGGTAACAGTGCATAGGGGGAGGGGAAAGTATGAAGAAGATTACCAAGCAAGGCACCGTATAAAATATAATGCATGCCTTCTTAATTGTAGCATGATACACTCAATAGAAAGCTGTCGACACCCCATTATTATTTGCTTATCTCAGAATAGCTAAAAGTGTCTGCTGTATAGAGCCCAGGAATGTTTCTCTACATGTACGAGAGCATAGACTGCTAAGTGCACACATAATCGTTTCCTGTTACATAAGATGCAAATGAGGAGGCTGATCGGTTCTGTCGGCACCCTTGTCTAGAGCTCAGCTCCACTGTCCTAACGCGGCCAGGGAGAAGTCAGTACAACTGTATTTCTGAGGTTCACAAGATCGCAAATTCTGATTTAACTATGTCAGTGCTTTGCCTGCTACACCCATCCATCCCTACTTCCATTTTTCTTTAATTTCTAATATCACAATAATATTGAATACAGGGGGGGGAATCAAGATTTTGATGAGGAGAAGAGCTATGAATGGGTTCAGATTTTCTCTGTTAGTGCACGGGGGCCCTGCAGAATGGTTGGAAGTTGAGCTAATAAACAGCTGTGGGAGGTGATCAAGAGTTGCAGCTGCGCCCAGGTGTAACCCATGACCGAGTGAGAAAGGAGAGTGGGGCAGAGTTATGCATGGAGGTACAGTCCCCATCTCGATCGCAGTTAAGCAAAGTCTCCCACTGAGAGCAGGAAAATGAGAGGAAAGCAATACATATTTGGAATTCTCTTATTGGAAAACTCAACGAGAGCTGATAGGCAGCAATCGAAGGAATGAGCAGCACTTATATCTCACATGAAGCTGGAAACCCTACTATTATGGGGTGCCCTGCTATTCAGTTAGTTTTCCCCAGCGATATTTGACAACTGAAGAGAGAGCAGAAGGTTGGGCTGACTCAGGGTTGGGGACTGGTCAGACTTGTGCTGCAGGAAAATGAGGCAGGGGGTTCCTGCTCATGGTACAGTGTGATTACAGTACTCACTGGTTTCGGGGGGCGGCAGGTCTCTCCCCATCCCCTTCATAGATAAAACTCTCTACCTGTATCACTGTGAACATACGTGATTGCAGGTGATGAAAATCTGAAACTGACCTAAATAATAAAGGGAATATATGGGTTACTGTGACAGGATTCAAGATTGGTAACATGGCTCAAAGGCGATTAAATGAATTAACATAAAGAGCATAAAATAGCTTCTAGCACATAATAGGTTTCGGTAAAGAATCTGGTATATCAACATGGTACTGAAACCCCAGATAGGGTCTTTGCATCTCTCCTGCCATGTCATCAGCTTTTTCCTTGTTCATAACCAGTGGGAAAAGACCTATTCATAGTTCTTCTTGCAGACAGACGAGGAACCATCTCTCTCAAACATCTCACGGCTCATTTGTCTGACTTGGTCCCATTTCTATACCAGTCTGTGCCAAATGAATGTGATTTGTGCATTAACGTTGTCTGTGTTAACTGGGATAATCATCCCAGTTGTAGAAATGGGTTTAACCTGGGGAGATAAAGCAGAGCCCATCCTTAAGTTGGGGGTGGAGGTGGGGGTGGGCGTGAGATCCATTTTCCTACCCAGATTCTATGTTTAGTATCTCATGGGAGGGGGCAGCAGTGGGATGTATACTAGAGAGACAAGTACAAGAGTTCACTGTAACTGCCGTATTCAAGGAAAAAAATGGAACAAAGAAATATCCTCGGCTCCTATGGAATCATTTTATTGCTATCAGATGAGAATATCCTGCTGCAAATTATTGTCAGAGAAACTCTCATATTAGTTTCTTATGATAGCTGTTAAGAAATCATCCCGTACTTAGTGGCTTAAAACAACAGAAACGTATTCTCTCAGAGTTCTGTAGACCAGAAGTTTGAAATTAGTGTCACTGGTCAAAATCAAGGGATGATCAGGGCTGCACTCCCTTTGGAGACTCAAGAAGAAAACCTCTTCTTCCTCTCTTTCAATTTCAAGCGGCAGCTGGAATCCTTTGGCTTGTGCCCCCCCCGTCACTCTGCGCTTAAGGCTGCCCCCCCGTCACTCTGCGCTTAAGGCCACCATCTTCAAACCTTTCCCTGCTCTGAATTCAAATCGTCTACTCCTCTATGTATGTCAAATCTCATTTTTATAAGGATACATGAAATTGCATTTAGGGGTCACCTGGTAGCCCAGGATAATCTCCCTGCCTCGGAACACTTAGCCTAATCACATCTACAAAGATTTTGCCACATAAACTAATAGTCACAGGTTTTAAGGACGGGGGCCCAATATCTCCTGGTGTCATTATTCAGACTGTTATCCTGTCTTTAGATAAATTACTCTTAAATACTTATATTTAGTTTCGGCAGAAACCCTGAAATAAACATTAACCCAGTTCAATGGGAAAATTCATTTGTCATTTAGAAGTACATTTCACATCTGGCTGCAGTGGTGCCCACTGGTAATCCCAGTACTTGAGAGGCTGAGACAAGAGGATTGCAGGTTCAAGGCCAGCCTCCGCAACTTAGACCCTGTTTCAAAATAAAAAATAAAATAGGGCCAGGGGTTCGACCCTTAGTAGCACACACACACACACACACACACACACACACACACACACACACCATACACTGGATGGAGACAAGTGAAACTAACAATGGTTTGAAAAGCATGTACATGTAGCATTCCCTTATTTGAGGATAGTGGAAGGGTGTTTTCTGTTCCAAACTTGGACTTTCAGAAAATTACCATGAAAGTAGCATAGCCAGGCATTGTGAGGCAAAGTTGAGCTTCTGAACTAAAACTAATGAAGAAGTAGAAGAAAAAAGACAAAGGATAATCATTAAGAATTTGCCATTTTATCTCACATTTTTATGCATGGCTTTATAAACTTGTATTTCAAATGGTGCCTTACCGCTAAGCCAAGCATTCCCAAATAAGTAAAGATGTGGTCTATTAAATATGCCTATTCTCAAAACTATGGAGAGGACAGTTGGGCCCCTTTGGACAAGCATGCTAACTGCACTTGAACAATATGCCGTCAGCGTATAAATGGAAGCATCTCTGAATGAATTTAATTGAATACATGAAGGTAAACAGGAGGTAGTTATCAAAAATATTTTCATGAACACTCGGAACATCGAAAAAATCACTAATGACACAATCTAGTATACTCTAAGGATCCCTCCCATAGCCCAAGAAAGATTTATGTGGAGACACTGGGTAGCAATTTAAATATTCTACCTCATTAGTTATATTAGATTGAAAATAAAATGAGATGGTACTTTATTGCCATGATGATAATGTGATACTCTTAAAAAATTTATATGCAGCCGGGCGTAGTGGCACACGCTTGTAATCCCAGTACTTGGGAGGCTGAGACTGGAGGATCCAGGTTCGCGGCCAGCCTCAGCTACTTAGTGAGCCCTCCGCAACTTCATGAGACCCGGTTTCAAATTAAAGTATAAAAAATAGGGCCGGGGGTGTAGCTCGGAGGTAGAACGCTCCTGGGTTCAATCCCCGGTACTGCAAAAAATAAAAATAAAAAATAAAAAATAAAAAATGTATATGCATATTTACATTTATAAAAAATAAATAGATCTCACCATCTTCTCATATTCTTCCATATTAAAAAAAACCAGCCGGGCGTGGTGGCGCATGCTTGTAATCCCAGTACTTTGGGAGGCGGAGACCAGAGGATCTGGGTTCGCGGCCAGCCTCAGCTCGCGCACACTCTCTCTCTCTCTCTCCCTGTCTCTCTCTCTCTCTACTTAGTGAGGCCCTCCGCAACTTCGTGAGACCCGGTCTCAAAATAAAGTATAAAAAAAAAATAGGGCCGGGGGCGTAGCGTGGAGGTAGAACGCCCCTGCGTTCAATCCCCGATACCGCAAAAAAAAAAAAAAAACAAATACCCAGTGGGGAAAAATGGGTCAAAGACCTTTATGGACACCTCAGCAAAGAAAATACACAGTGAATAAGCGTATGAGAAGATGCTCCGCCATATTCCAAGCGGGACATGCAATTTAAAATATCAATGGATGACACTACATACCGATTAGAAAGGCCAAAGTCCAGAACGCTGACAACGTCAAATGCTGGCGAGGATGTGGAGCACCAGGAACTCTCATTCACTGCTGATGGGAATGCAGAACGGTACAGACACTCGGAAGATAGGTTAGTGGGTTTCTTACAAAACTAAACATACTCTTAATATTCAACCCAGCAGTTGAGCTCCCTGATATTTACCCACAGAAGTTCAAAAATTAAGTCCACAAAAAACTGTACACGGATGTTCCCAGCAATTTTATTAATAATTGTCAAAACTTGGAAGCAATCAAGACATCCTTCAGCAGGTAAATGGAAAAACAAACTGGGACATTCAGACAATGGACTACTATTATTCCTAAAAAGAAACAGTTTATCAAGCCATAAAAAAGACACGAAGGAACTTAAATGCATATTATTAAAAGAAAGAAGTCAGTCTAAAAGGGCTACACACTGTGTGATCCCAATTATATGACATTCTGGTAAAGTCAAAACTATAGAGACAATAAAAAGACGTGTGCTAACCAAGGGTTAAGGGAGAAGGAGGGGTGGTAGGTGGAGCACAGATGATCTTAGGGCAGTAAAACTATTTGGCATAATAGTATGATGGTGGACACGTGTCACTATACATTGTCTAAAAACCACAGAATATACAAGACAGAGCGTGAACTCTAATGTGAACTGTGGGCTGTGGGGGATAATGATGTGTCCGTGTAGGTTTTTCAGTTTTAACAAACAGAAGTCATCCCTTGGTATCTGCTGGGGATGGGTTCCAGGACCCCCGAGGATACTAGAATCCATGGATGCTCAAGTCCCTCACGCTGGCCTGTCACCGGCTCAGTGGGTCCTTGTTTTCTCTACCAGATCAGTCAGGCAGAGGCACAATGTACCAGGAACAAAGCTCTTTATTGGGGACGTTAGCTCGAGTCCCAAGGGAGAGAGCAGTGACTGAGAGTGCCAGGCCGGCTCAACAAAGCATGGAGTGTACAATTGTGGCTCTGCGGGGTCGCTGGGGTCCCAGTCTCTTGATGTCATTGCATGTGGAAGTGGGGTTCGGTGGCCCTTGTGCTCTTCCTCAGTATGCATGCATATCTCATCGTGTCTTAAGTCTCCACCTGGGGTGTGCCTTCTACTATGCTAATAAGGTGAAGGGTTACTGGGGTGACTTTATTTATTTATTTATTTTTGCGATACTGGGGATTGAACCCAGGGGCGTTCTACCTCCACACTACGCCCCCGGCTCTATTTTTTATCCTTTATTTTGAAACCGGGTCTCATGAAGTTGCAGAGGGCCTCACTAAGGAGAGAGAGAGAAGAGAGACAGGGAGAGAGAGAAAGAGAGCAAGAGAGAGCTGAGGCTGGCCGCGAACCCGGATCCTCCGTTCTCCACCTCCCAAAGTACTGGGATTACAAGCGTGCGCCACCACGCCTGGCTTGAGAATATCATTTTTAAACAGAGGGGACACAGATTAGAGGATGGTGACTTTAACAATTAATTAAAATTTAGTAATTCTGGATGTACTCTCAAGTGAATAAAAAGAGTAGGAGGTTCATTTGAGAACCCTAGGCTTGAAAGAAGTGTTCTGGTAGTTTCTTTTTATTTTAAGTCTATTTTTCTATTCAGTTCAAACAGAAAAATAAGGCAGTCCTTAAAGCAAAGCTCAGGATAAGAATATAAAATGAGCAAAAAAAAAAAATCACTGGCAGTTAATTTTACAGGATTATTGAAGCTGGTTAGGTACTTCCAGTCTTTCTCTGCTGAAATTATAAAAATAAATCATGTTTTATCAACTGTGCTTCTGGAAGAAACATATCTCTTGAGAAATGAAAAAAATAAAGCTCTAAATATACCGCATAGCAATTTTTGAAATATTTTATCTTCTCATACCAGGCTGGAAATAGTTTCTGCTTTGAAAATATTATTCTAGTGTGGAGCTCCTTGTTGCAAAAATTCAAATGATGTTGGTCATTTTGAAATAGTCATTTTTTCAGTGCGCATTAGAGAGAAAGGGAAAAAACACAAGGATGTTTCATCATTTTAATGGTTATTTACACAAGTAATTGGAGGATTGTCTTGCTTTGGTACTGCTGGGTTCTGTAGCAGTTCCTAAGGGAGAGATTCCTCCCTTCAATCTGTCCAATCCCCTGCTCTAAGCAGTGTTTTTAATGTTCTCCATATTTGCACACAGCAGGGAAGAGAATAATTGGGGAAGTGCGGGGCTAAGGTGATAGTATCAGAAATCAGTTCTAACAAATGTCTGCTACTGTCACGATGAACATATTGATTCCAAATACGATAGTTATATTTGTCATCCGGGTTACGTTTATCTATACAATCTGTTTTGTCTCACTTAGAGTTTTCACATTAGCACAATATTAAATTGGTATTCATAGGCTGTGTGAGTGTTCTGCTTCTTCAACTTTTTATTTTGGAAATACTGCAGAATTATTGCTGCCTCGTCTCTTTTTAGCATAGCGTATTTCATTTCTGCCGTCTGAGCAAAATCTCGGAAAATGCTGCTTCTAAGGTTATAGATTTAATTTAAAACCTGAATCAAAGGAAAAGGTCGGAACCCTTTTCTTAAAGCTTCAACAAACACGAGAGCTGGCTTTCCCCTTTTTTGTGTGCAGGGCAAACTTTCTTATTTTTTATTATGACTGGTGCATGATAGCTGGGGATTCTCTATTTCAGGAAATCAGAGAGCCACTAGACCATCTGCCAGAGGTGTGTAAAGCTTTGTAACCATGTCGTTTTATAAAAGTTACTCACTGTTGTGTGGCAAACTACCCCTCAAAATTAATGGCCGAAAGTAACAACAAGCATTTATTTGCTCGAAATTCTGCAACCAGGCTGGGCTCAGCTGGGTGGCGTGCCTCTGCTCTGTGCAGCGTTAGTTGGGCAAGCTCGCCTGTCTGCGGTCAGCTGGCCTCGCGGCTGGGCCTAGAGCATTCAGGACAGACTCGCTATTGTGCTTGGCACCATGAATGTGCTATTCTCTTTCTTCTAAGTGGTCTTTTATCCTCCTGGATCTGTGTGTGGTTTGAGACCTACCAGGAGGCTAGCTTGGGCTTCCTTGCATGGCATCTCAGGATACCCACAGAGCAACAGCAGAAAGTCCCAAACTTCCCTCAAGCCTAGGCCTAGTTGAAGTTGAGTGGAAACTGGAACCCAGTTGCATCTCGGTCTGTTCAGAGAATCTGCGAGCTCTGTATTTTCATCTACTCTCTTACAGTTGTCTCTCTCACACCTGATTCAAGAGCACAATTATTTGAGCAACTTCCTCATGATACTATCTTTCCACACCACTCATGTAGCTTTCTTAAAAATTGCAATATACAACTTATAAATAGCAATATACACTTATATCTTATCAACTTACAGATAATTTAATTTATGCAATATTGATAGGAGGTACAGCAGAGATAAATTTGGGGATAAACTCTTCCAACTTTCAATAACCGTGCAACGTAATGCAATGGGAGCAGAATTGCTCGGGCTTACTGGAGAATGTTTATGAGGCTGTGGGCAGCCGCCAGAGTTCTGCAGATGAAAGGGAGAATGCCTATTAATCCAGCAACATGACGAAGTGAAATTGTTTAAAGGAGTTTCTATTATAGTTGAAATATTACCTATCTTAACTAAATTAGGACAAACTACGAGTTTTACTATGGTTTAAACTCAGCATGACTCAGTTATTGGATGATTAGTGTGGGCTGGTCATTCATAACTTTGTTTTTTTAAAATATACTTTTATTGGTGCATCATGATCTCACATCATTATGTCATTCAGAGTGATAGGGACATACATGCACACATTCATAACTTTGTAGCTAAGAATGTAAAATAAAATTTTCTATTGCCTAGTGGTAGGAAGGTCCCCACGCTGCACTGGCAAACTGTCCAGTTCTATTGAACGTTCACTCACTAGCTGCCCTTCCTCAGACCCTGCTCCCAGAATCCACTGTGGTTCCCAGTGTCAGCACGATTTGCTCCTGGGCTCCAGGTATTGGGTTATCAGCCTTGTGCAGCTTGATAAAAGGTCTATTTTGCTCAGTCACCCTAGAAGGGAAGGCCAGCTTCTTCTGTAAAAATATTACAGTATAGGTGGCACACGCTTGTAATCCCAGTACTTGGGAGGCTGAGACCGGAGGATCCGGGTTCACAGCCAGCCTCAGCTACTTAGTGAGGCCCTCCGCAACTTAGTGAGACCCTGTTTCAAAATAAAGAATTAAAAAATAGGGCTGGCGGTGTAGCTCAGAGGTAGAATGCCTCTGGGTTCAATTCCCAGTACCGCAAAAACAAAAAACAAACAAACAAACAAATTACAGTATAAAGATGTCTAAATCAAATGAAGTTGTTTGTCGTGGACAAACAAGAGATACATTACTGTGTTCTGAAGGAAACCCCAGTGTACTTACACAGTCATGGGACTTTTGGAAATGTCTAGTCAATTCCCAATGTATCTGTTACAGACTTTCTGAACATAAAATACAAACTGAAAGAAAAAAGTGTCCAAACAGTTTGAAGTCCTTGACTCTGTATTGGAAAACTAACAGGAAGGAATATGCTTTTAATTGAAGGAACCTCACTCCATTTTTAATTTGCTAACACATGGGAAAGGAAAGGATTGAAATAGTTTTGATTAAAATTAACACATAAGGTAGAGAGAGACTTGTCATGAGAATAGTGTCCATTATATGGGACTTTGGCATCTCTCCTGTAAGAAAATTCTGTTAGACTCAAATATAGATTGAGTAAAAAAGAAACAAGTGAATCGATATTGAAGAAACACCATATTGTTTGTGTTGTAATAAAATCCAGAAAAGATCTAATCTCACTTATAAATTAATCTACTGTTCAGTGGTGCACTGTGACAATAAGATTATTTTATTATGACTCTGGATGAAAAATATAATCAATAAAATCAGTAATTTGAATATTAACAATTATAATTCACTGGATATTTAAAAGTCTTTACATTTCTAATTTGAAAGAACATTTAAAGTAGCTTTTTTATAACTATAGGTGGCCTTGGGTACCAGCTGCCATGTATTTCTGGAAGAATTAAAATATCAATGCTTTTTTTTACCTGGGTTTAAGAAGCAGAGCAGGATTCCTCTGCTGGAGCGATACTACTATTTCGGGGGCTCCCCTAGGAAGCCCCCCAAATATCCTCTACAATATCACCATTGGAAGCTTGAAATTATTTCTGTCTCTTTTCCTTGATAAAATTACATTGTCACTATATGTCCTATGGTAAGTCTGGCAAAGTAACAAGTGGATGTTCCTGAAGTCAAAGAAATATTATTTTACCTTAAAAATGAGCTGGAGTTTTAAGTTCATAATAGTCAACCTTGTAAACTAAATTTCAAAATCAAAGCACTATATATATATAATATGTTTATATATAGTGCTTTGATTATGTACTTTGATTATTTGTATATATTATAGTGATTATTGATTATTTGTATATATTATTCGTATATATTATATTTATATGCGCTTTGATTATTTGTATATATTATAGTGCTTTGATTTGATATATATATATATTATATATATATATATCTCCAGAAGGGATTCGTTTTGTTTTTGACCTCATACCTCTATTAAACTCTCAACATAGTTTAATTCATAGTCCGTTATTTGCATCAATATGGTAGTCTGGGTAGGATATTCTTTCCATTGCTAAGATGGAGTTCCTAGTGGTAGCACTCTGGCAGACTTTTTGTGAGCATTAAACGAGTTAATTCGGCATCATTCTCTGAAGAGTCACTGGCACCAATCAAGTGTGCATGTTTAGAATCTGCCTGCTGCCTCTCCCTGGGCTGCCATCCTCCCCAGCCTCAATCTCTCCCATGACTCCTGCCATCTTTCTGCTGCCACCCTTGTCCCCTGCACCCCACTGATCACGCCAGGGCGCTGTGGGGATCCCTGGATCAATGGAGGCTGGGGGTCTGCACCATCCCCGCCCCACTCCGCACACTCCTTCTGGCTCCCTGGGCTCCCGCCACAGGGCTTTTTGCTGTTCCTGGAATGAGGACAGGCATGGCATCCCGAGGGCATCTGTTCCTACTGCTTGGGACACTTTCCCTAATATCACTTACCCTAATACTTCTGTCACCCTCTCCTTGAGGCCTTCACCCCCACCCACAGCCCTGGCTTGGTCTCCACAGCTCTCCCGTCCTCTAACACACCAACCGGTTATCTGTGTGTCTCCTTCTAGAAGGCAAGTCCCACAAAGACAGGTGTTTTGTTCCCATCCCCAGCTCATAGGAACGTGCCCGGCACACGGTAGGCATCCTGCTTCTCTCTTTGCAATGCCCTCTCTCCTCGCCCTGCCCCCAGCCCCGGCTATTCTACCTCTCCTGGTCCAGCATCCTCAGCTCTACAGCGACCTCAGGAAGAGCTGGTCCTCGCGTTTGCACCTGTCACGCCTGGTTCCTCTCTGTCTCATCCCTCATCACATTGTATTAAAATAGATCAGAGCTGGGCATGGTGGCACACGCTTGTAATCCCAGTACTTGGGAGGCTGAGACAGGAGGATCACAGGTTCGTGACCAGCCTCAGCTACTTAGTGAACTATGTCATTAACACAGACCAAACACAAATGTGTTTGTGTCTTTCACAGTGTCAGAATTTATTGAATAACAATAAATTCACAAGCTACATCACATTCATCAGTTAGAATTCACCAAATACGCAGAGGTTACCTGGTAGTACTACATAATTGCAGGTTCTCTTATTCCAATATTAATTACCTAATTAAGGTAATTACCTAATTACCTATCTGGGCATGTTGGCACACACCTGTAATATCAGTAGTTGGGAGGCTGAAACCAGCCTCAGTAACATAGTTGGACTCTCAGCAACTTAGTGAAACCCTGTTTCAAAATTAAAAAATAACATAGGGCTTGGGGTATAGCTCAGAGATAGAATGCCCCTGGGTTCAATCCCCAGTACTACCACCACCCCAAAAAAAATTACTAATACCTAAAACACTCATGTTGAGGTAGGAATTCAGGGATGCAGAAAAAGAAAGAAAGTCTCTAAGGAACTGAGTTTCAATAAACCATTGGAATGAAGGAAATGCTCAGTAACCTTTGAAATGCAGCACAATCTGTGAGCTGCCCAGCCCATGTCCTTAGCCACTTCCTTGGTCCTCGTCACTGGCCCACGTCCTAGCCTGCCAGAAGCAACACGAGGTGGGCAACGCTCCAGCACAGGGAAGACTGGCACCAAATTGTGTAACTGCCCACCCTTCCTCTAGCCCAGCCCCTCGCTGCTGCCCCTCTCTATACAACACCCAGACCAAGAGGTTGCTGCTTCTTGCTCTTGAATTACCCAAAAGACATCTCTCTTTTTTTTTTTTTTTGCAGTACCGGGGATTGAACCCGGGGGTGTTTTACCTCCGAGCTACACTCCCGGCCCTATTTTTTATCCTTTATTTTGAAACCAGGTCTCACGAAGTTGTGGAGGGCCTCACTAAGTAGCTGAGGCTGGCCGTGAACCCAGATCCTTCTGTCTCCACCTCCCAAATACTGGGATTACATGCATGCGCCACCACGCCCGGCAAAACATCTCTCTTGAGAGAGCCCACATTCTCCTTTGAATATGTCTCTGTTTTCCTAAATAAATCCATGTCTTTGGCTCTTGCTAAAAATGTTTCCATCACATATGTCAAGGACCCCACATGTCCTGAGTCAAGATCCCCCTTTGGGGGAATTCGTTCAGTGGCAGACAAACATTATACTTCACATAATGATAGATAGAGGTGACAGAAGCCTACAAAAGGGTTAATGAGACTGGCTGAGAGCAAAGATACAAATGCAGAAAAGTCAAGGCAGGTGGTTAGATAGATTAGAAGCCAGCCTGAAGAACTTATTCCAGGACAGCGCTGTCAGAGTGTGTGGAAGTTATTCTAGGCTGGGGTCTGGGTGGCAGGCAGTTTTGAAGTGGGCAGTGTTCACAGGGACAGCCGAGCCCAGGCCCAGGGAACAGAGTTGGAAGTTTGCCACCTGCTGACCCCTGACTTGTTCTCGGCGTGGTCAGTTGACTGGTCGGTGTGTGTCGCCATAACCGGTCCTGGGGTGCTCCTATTTTATGGATCTCAGGTAAGGGGTGCTTCACTTGGTAATCCAGTATGTTTGATAAGCACACCAGCCTGGTTTTTATGATGTGGGATCAA
The DNA here is from genome assembly GCA_004027185.1 of Glis glis. Classification (NCBI taxonomy): domain Eukaryota; kingdom Metazoa; phylum Chordata; class Mammalia; order Rodentia; family Gliridae; genus Glis; species Glis glis. The sequence continues at coordinate 28,273 of PVJS01024256.1, forward strand.
CATGTCCATGCATCCACATGCTTCTGATGTAATTTGACAAATTCACAGGTGGTCACTGTTAGCACAGTTAATTTATTTATCAGTTGGGGGTTTGTGGTTGTGTGGTACAAATGGTGGTTGTTTATTTGCATAAACAGAGTGTAGAGTCATTCTACCTGAGCACTTGGGCTCAAAATGATCCAATTCATGGCAACATTATGCTTTATACAATGGAGTAACTCGGGCTTAGGTATAGCCTGAAAACTACTGCTCTGTATAATGGAGTAACTTAGAGCAGGACATAGACTGCGCTCTACAGAGGTGGCACGTTGGGCAGAACACCTCTTTACCATGTGGGGCCATCCTATGCACTGCCGGTGGTTGTGCCGTGTGATAGTCAATCTAGTTTGTCAACTTGACCTGATCATGACACACCCAAGATCATGTGACTTTGGGTGTATAACAGCAGATTAAACAGAAAGTCCTGCCCTGAATGTAGGCAGCAGGATTCTGATAGGTGCAGGACTTAGATAAAAGAGGGAGAAGCCGCGTAGAGGGATGCGCGACTCTTTCCGAAGAAAACGCATCTGCTCTCACCTGAG
>PVJS01024257.1:0-28857 GCA_004027185.1 Glis glis
AAAAAAAAAAAAAAAAAAAGAGAGAGCAGGGTTTTCTGAGCTCCAGATCCCTCAGATATAACTTCATTCCCTGCACTGGTAGCACCTTCCTCTGCATTGTTCTGTGAACTAGGGACCAGGAGAAACAAGGTAATATGAAGTTCATGGTACTTTCTGTGCCATGGGAAATGAGGTCCTTGGTCTCTGACCTAGGTGTCTCATATAGTTTGCCAATATCCATGAAACTGTGTGTGTGTGTGTGTGTGTGTGTGTGTGTGTGTGTGTGTGCGTGTCCATGTGTGTTGCTGTGAATTGGACTCAGGGCTTTCTACCTCTGAGCTACACACTCAGCCTTTTTTATTTTTACTTTTTTAATTTCGAAACAGGGTCTTGCTAAGTTGCTGAGGATTTCACTGAATTGCTGAGGCTGACCAAGAACCTATAATCCTTCTGTCTCAGCCTCCCAAGTACTGGCAAGTACTACCACCCACCATGCCCTGCTATGACAGTTTATCTCATGAGCCTGCACATAAGACAAAATCTCAGTACGCACATTTCTAACACGTTCTCAGATGATGATGCCAGTGTGTCGGGGAACACATTTGATGACCACTGGTCTAGGTCATACCAGCTGTGACCCTGAGAAAGCCACTTAACTTGCTATGCCTCAGTTCCTTCATCTGCAAAAATGGGAATAATAATAATAATGATGATGATGATAATGATGATGATAGCATCACCTTCATAGGCTCATGGTGAGAATTAAATGGGTTAATTTGGGTCACATGTTTAAAACCATAGCTGTCACATATTAAGCACTGGTGTTTGCCATAATTATTAATATAATTCTCCTCTGTAAGTTGAGGCAAGCTGGTAAAACATGGGTAGCATCTGTCAGTGTCCCATCACCCAGAAAACCATGCTCATGAAAATGCAACTTTTGAACCTTAAAACACTTTTGAACACCTTTGATTCTGGAACATTCTGCTGTTAGCTCATTTTTTTCCCCCTGTAATATAACATGGGCTGGAAGTGAAGATATTAAAAGAGGGCAGGGGGCTTCCTAGAAACCAGAGAAAAAGAATAATATAGAAGCCGGGCGTGGTGGCGCACGCTTGTAATCCCAGTACTTGGGAGGCTGAGACCGGAGGATCCGGCTTCACAGCCAGCCTCAGCTAATTATTGAGGTCCTCCGCAACTTAGTGGGACCCTGTTTCAAAATAAAGAATAAAAAAATAGGGCTGGGGTGTAGCTCAGAGGTAGAATGCCCCTGTGTTAAATCCCCAGTACTGCAGAGAGAGAGAGAGAGAGAGGAAGGAAGGAAGGAAGGAAGGAAGGAAGGAAGGAAGGAAGGGAGAAGAAAGAAACCAAAATTGGTTGGAAGAGCAGGCAGGTTGTATGGGAGAGGATGTAGCAAGAAGGCTAGGGGAACATCAACCACATACTCTTTTAAAGCAGTAAAATAGGAGTGGGAAGCCAGATATGGGGGGTGCACACCCATAATCCTACTACTTGGGAGGCTGAGAGAGAAGGGCCATAGGTTTGAGATCAGTCTCTGCAACTTAGACTCTCAGCAACTTAGTGAGACGGTTTCAATAAATAAATAAATAAAAAGGACTGGAGGTGTAGCTCAGAGGTAGAATGCCCCTGGGTTCAATCCCCAGTACCACACACACACACACACACACAAAAGTTGACACTGAAAGTAGAGAGAGAAGACAGCAAAAAGATGTAGATGGACCATTGAGACGCAAGATAGAGGAATAAAGGAAGAAAGGAGAACTGAGGAGGAAGACCAATCAGAAAGATCACCCCAAAATCTTTTATCTCCTGGAAGTAAGCACACACATGGTCCTTCATCTAAGTAATGTCTTCATAGCCAAAAGCTATTATAAGTAAGAAACAACTAATAAGAGTAACTTTTTGTTGTTGTTGTTCTGGTATTGGGGATTGAACCCAGAGCACTCTACTACTGAGCTACATCCCCAGTCCTTTTGACTTTGAGACAGGGTCTTAAGTTGCCCAGGCTAGCCTCGAATTTTCCATCCTCCTGACTCACCTTCCCAAGTAGCTGGCATTATAGGCATGCTCCACTGCTCTGGTGTTAGAGTAACTCTTGATGTCCTGTTACTAGCAAAAATGATTTTCACTTTTAAAAAGTAGCCACCATGTGGTGCATGCTAGTAATCCTAGGGGCTCTGAAGGCTGAGACAGGAGGATCACAAGTTTGACACCAGTCTGAGCAACTTAGCAAGACCCTGTCTCAAATTAAAAAATAAAAAGGCTTGGAGATATAGCTCAGTGGTCCCTGGGTCCAATCCCCAGCACTGGGGGGTGGGAGGGGAGATAGAAAAGAAAAAGATAAAGTGATCACCAAGCTTCTAGCCTGACTGGCCAGTTGTTAAATCCTTTTAATCTCTGGTCTGTAAATTCTACCTGCCTAGCTTTCACTTCTGACCTCTTCCTTACAAGCCTAAAGTAGAGAGAAACATAGGACATTTCACTGAACCTGGTTCTAATCTCAAAAGACTCTAGGACATCTTTTTATACCATAAATGGTATGCAATATAATTAGATGAACAACCTTCATATGAAATTCCAGAGGAAGGTAATGATAGAAAAAGGAAAGAATCTCTAACAGCCGAGTAAACAATTATAACCCAAGCTCAGCCCTCACTGTTCTTTTAGGTGAGGTTTAGTGTCTACAGGGTGAGAATTCATGAGAATCACGATTTAGAGAAGTAGCTCGGTCCTCCCTCTTTCTTCTTCCCTTCTCCTCTGGTCCTCAAGTACCGTCAGCATCAGCAGCTTCAAGGACAAACCAGCACCTGGCTGAGGTTTAAATAAAATTGTTTCAAAAAGAAATATTGAGTCTCCCCATTTTGAAAATATTCTAAAAAGTCTTTATTGCTAATGTTGTCCTTTAAGTTGAAGGTGCATTGCAAATCCTTGTATTCATGTCTAGTATTTACTATGAAAAATACAGTATATGCTTTTTAGAATTTTCTACTTAAAACCCTGCATTATATCAACAATGATGGAAATTACTGATCCTAAGTCAATATATGTTCTGGCCCTAAAGAGATCAAATGTCTCAGTTAAGAGCCTGGCAAACACTCCACAGGACAAAGAAAGTACCAGAGAATCAAGTATGTAAGGGCAAAAAAATAAAAACACTTCCTCCGGGCATGGTGGTGTATGCCTATAATTCCAGTACTTGGGAGGTAGAGGCAGGAGGATTGCAGGTTGTGAGACCCTGTTTCAATACAAAAAAAAAAAATTTAAAGGGCTAGGGGTATAGCTGGGAAGGTAGATTGCCCTTGGTTCAATGCTCAATACCACAAAAACAAAACAAAAATACTTCCAAATCAAAATTCCTTTTGGGAAAGAATGTGGATATGTGAGCACACTAATCTCTGCAACCGAGAAAGAAATGAATCTACATGTACATGTTCAATCAGTATAATTTCTAAAACTATATTATATTCAATCTTGTGTGTGTGTGTGTGTGTGTGTGTGTGTGTGTGTGTGTGTGTGTGTGTGTGTATGGTACTGGGGATTGAATTCAGGGGCATTCTACCTCCAAGGTACACCCCCAGTGCTCCCCCCTTTTTTTTAACAGGTCTTGCTAGGTTGCTGAGAATCACACACTAAATTGCCGAGTCTTGCCTCGAACCTGCTATCCTCCTGTCTCAGCTTCCCAAGTACTGGGATTACAGGTGTGCATCACCATGCCCAACTTATATTCAATCTTGAAATCTAGTTTATTAATAATAAAATTTAATAAAAATGGGAGACAAACTGCCTCCTCTGCTTCTACTTCCTCATAGAGTATTTAGCAAGAGAGAATGGCTTCTGATTTTTCATGTTTGTCTTATTTAGCACTGTGGGGAAGTCAGGATCTCAGTACCTCCTTGAGTGGATGTGCAGAGATGGCTTGTCTTTGAAAGAGACAACTCTACCTGGGCTACACGGGTCACAGTGTCCGTCCCTTTGTCTGAATTCCATCTCTCATATGGCTGGGATGAATGGCTAGCAGAACAGAGAAACAGAACCTAAGTTTGGCATTGTTTGGGGCGGGGGTCAAATTGAGTTTAAATAACAAATCTCTTCTTGATCCACTAGATTTTCAGACTTTCCCAGGAAGGTGTGTTTGCCACCACTCTGTATGAAGCACAATCAAGGGCTCAATTCAGTGTCAATCACTTTTGAGTTGCCTCCCTCCTTGGCCATCCCTTATATTCACTAGCTGTGGTCCAGTCAGCTGTGACAAGAAGGGCAAAGTCTGGCTTTCACCAACATATGACCCCTGAGGGTCACTTCCTGAAGAAGTGATGGTGGGTGTGGCAATTTGGGTGGCTCAAAGGGCTCTTCCTGTTCTTCTTTCATTTAGGCAAAGAACTAATTTCAAATCTACATATTGATTGCTCTCTTGATACCCAAGTCTATAGATGCCACATTTCACTGGTCTACAATGTTTTACTTAAATGAACCCACCAAGGCCAAACATATACAAAGTTTAAACCAGTATTTTCTCAATTAGTGTAGAGCATGTTTATTTGTATATGTGTTTTCCTTAAGGAAGTGTTGTGTTTTGAGTACGTGTGTGTGTTTGTGTGTGTGCTGGGGATTGAACCCAGGGGCATTCTACCTCTGAGCTACACCCCCAGCCTCATTTTATTATTAATTATTTTTTATTTTGAAACAGGATCTCACTAAGTTGTAGAGGGTCTCACTAAATTGCTGAGGCTGGCCACAAATCTGTGATCCTCCTGTCTCAGCTTCCCAAGTACTGGGATTACAAGCATGCGCCACCACACCTGGCAAAGAAGTGTTTTGAGAATTAAAACTTTCCAATTACTTATTTCTGATGCCAGATTACCTGGATGACTGCTTGGTTTTGGGCTCTGAGCTTTTTAATTTTTATTTTAGAAATATATTTAATTGCATCATGTGGTTGTTATCAAACAAAAGTGAAAAAAAAACCCAGAGACTAATGACCTGAGCCTGCCTCCTGTTTTAATTCTCTACTTTGTCCTTTTTTAACTATGACACTCAAAAATCTGTCTTCCTAGACTTAAACCATTAATAAACAACTGAAAAAAGCAACCAAACCAAAAATGTATTAAATAATGGGACAAATTGTAATTAGTGCAAATGAAGATTGGATAAAGGAATTGTAATCAAGATCTTAGTGAAAGAGAAGGAAATTTAGTACAGATGGGGAAGGGAACAGAGAAGTCAAAAAAGCTCTTTTTAAACTTTTGTCCAGAACCCCTGGCTGCAAGCTTTAAAGATTACTGGAAGCCCCGAGGGCAATCCCTGGGGTCTTCCCTGAGAAGCCAGTGAAGATCCAACAATTGGACACTGCATCTTTGAGTTCTAGGTAGGATTATTTATCAGGGATTTTGTTTTGTCTGAGTTTTCAATGGCCTAGCCCCAGCTGTACATTTGGGGACAGACCACCACTTCAATCAACAGAGGGTTTGCAGGACCCATTGGACGCTTCCCTCCCCCTGCAGGGTGGAGTAATTAACAGACCATTAAGTCGCTTCAGCTTTATTGAGGGGGATACTGAGCAGGTCATTGCTTTGAAAACTTTTGTTCTAGAAGGAAATTACAGGATTGTTTTATGTTTAGAACACAGCCCGGCCAACTCTGGAGTCCAGAGACAAGTTTCTGTAGCTCAGGGAGTTATGGGGACAAGGCAGATAATGACTCTAATCCCATTTAAAAAAAAAAAAAAAGAGTTCCTCCAACCTTCCCCCTCTTTTTATTTTTTCTCTTTTTAAAAAAAGAAACTCGGTTAAAAGAAAAACGGTTTGCTCATGTGGTAATAACTAATGGGGACATGAATTACGGAGACGCCCCAGACTGAAGTTTATTTCTTTGTCAATAAATCTCTAAACAACTGCGACGAAACTAAGTACTGCCACCATTGCTTCTGTTTATTTCCATATTAATCAAGGCATCTGCTCCTGTCCTCTGTCTGGCAGAAGGAATGAGCAGCCAGTTTCCTAGCATCTGAAAAAAGCCCCTAGAAGGACGTGCTTGCCGCCAGCACTTGTGTTTCACGCCAGTGGCTTCTCACCATTCGACTTAAGTGACTTACATGACCGAATATTAGGGTCCTGCGGATGGGGGTTACTTCTTAAGCATTTAGATGTCTTCTCTTGCTGCTTTACTATCCCCGTCTGGTACCCCTGGCAGTGCCTGGCGCATCGGAAGTCTTTAGAAAGGGGTCCTTGCTCCAATGGAGAAAGAGTAAGAGAAACTCCAAGGGCAGCAAGTGTCAAGGCTCACATTGCTGGGTGCACTGCCCAGGTGTGAGTTTAGATATGGGTCCAAAAGACTGTGTGACTTTCCTTGTCCTTTCCTGGGGGGGAGACAGAAGGAAGGGGGCTGAATAACCAGGAGGGAAAGGAGTTTTCTTAAAATATGCGCGCTCCAACATCTATATCTTCCTGTGAAATCCAGGCTCGTGCTTCTCGCAGAAGTGCGTTTTCAGCACCGCCGCCCGGCAGCTCATTAGGAGGGGGCCCTCAATACCGGTTCCGGAGTTCTCCGGGCCTGTGGGAGCAGGGGTGCATCCAGGCCCTGCCTGCTGCACTCTCTAAGGTGTCTCGCAGACCGAAAGGAAGCCTGGGCTCCTGCTCACGTCAGGGTCCCACAGAATCCTAAAACTTGGAGCAGCTATCCAAAGCTGTTTCTGGGGCCGTTTTGGCACTGCCCCCTCTGCGCCTGCGCTCCCGACCCCTGGGCTCCACCCGAACGCCAGGGCATCGCAGCAGAATCAAGGCTAGGGAGTTGAACTCCCGGATCTGCAAGGCCTCTCTCTGCCCTCCCTGAGGTTTGACCCCAGCAGCTCCTGGACCCCCGGGGCCCTCTCCTGGGGAGTGTTAAACTTTCTTTCGCGAGTGCCGGGCTGCGGGGACGTGTCCGCGCTTCGGCGCTGGACTCGCGGGCAGTCCCGTGGCTTGGCTTAGAACTGAGGCTCCGCGTCAGAGGCTGTGGCCAGGGTCGGCCGCGGAGGTGAGGTGAACGGGTCCTCCCGAGGTCCCCAGCCAGGAAAGGCACAGCCGCCCGGGCCACCCGGCCTGACCCTGACCGGATCTCCCTACGGAAGCTTACAAACTGTGAAGTATCAGCCTCCCACCCCCGGGGCGAGCGTGGGAGCGCAGGGGAGAGAGGAAAAGGCGCTGCCACGCTCCGCACGAGTGTGGAATTTTGTTTTGTTGTTGTTGTTAGTGTTTTTCCTCCCTCCCGGTTTCCATAAACACTCAGGGATTTCGAGGTTCTTTGCAGGTGTTGGCGCAGTCGGGGCTGGGCCTCGCTCGGGGGTACCCTCTCCAGTACATCTTCTCATCATCTGCGCCCGGCCTCTGTCTTGCGGGGGCCCAGGGACAGCGCAGAGTCGAGGGCAGGGACGCCGAGACTGACGCTTCCCCCCAGACTCAGCCCGAGCCCCGGCGTGTGGAGCCGAGGGTGCGGAGCTGGGGGTGCGGAGCTGGGGGTGCGGAGCCGGGCGTGCGGAGCTGGGGGTGCGGAGCCGGGCGTGCGGAGCCGGGCGTGCGGAGCCGGGCGTGCGGAGCTGGGGCCCGGCTCCCGGCTCTCAGCGGGGGGTGCGCGCGAGGGGACGCGCTCCCGGCACAGCGGGCGGGCGGCCGGCGCGGCGGGTCCAGCCTGCAGTCCAGCTCTGCGTGGCCCGACCCATCCTCCGGCTCCCCGCAGCCCCGCGGCCGCAGCGTCACAGGGAAGGCTCAGCAGACCTTCAACCCAACAGCGACTGCCCAGACCCGAGCCTGCGGAGTGGGGCTCTTCCTGGGCGCTGGGTACCGGGGAGGCTCCGACTCCCGGCAGGGGTGGGAGAGAAGAGATGGTCTTTCTCACGCAGAACCGGCAGGCGCACCTCCCTTTAGCAAGGCCGCCCCCGCCCCAGGCCTACTTCTTTCCAACGACACTTCCAGAGGTTTCGCCTCTTGCTTCCATCCTAAACCCGAGGAGCCCGCGCCGGGAGGGGACCCAAATCCAGGACGCCAGGGTGGGCGCCAGCGCCGCCCTGTCTTCGCAGCTCGGGTTCCAGGGTCCCGCTGGACGCTTGTGCCGGGGAGCGGCGGCCGCAGAGAGGCCTCCAGCCTGCCGGGGCGGGGGGACACGAACCGGAGTCCCTTCCCTGGGACAGGTGCCGAGGGGAAGGACCCTGTAAGCGGGCGTCTGACTTCCCGGCCTCGTCAGTGCAGGAAACGCCCCCCAAGAGTGGAGGCTGAGCTTCCCGGGGCGGCTTAGGGATCCCGGCGGCTCCTCCCCGTCCCATCCGGAGGCCAGTCCTGGGTCCCCGCCGGTGCCAAGGGGCCGGGAGACCAACGTCGCTGGGAGCCCACCCTTCACCCGGGCGCCCCAGCGGCGGGTGGGAGGAGGGGAGAGGGACCCAGGCCTCGGGAAGGACCTGAAAGACGCAGTTAAATCCAGTGGTCTGAGCGAGGTGCTCCGAGCGAGGTGCTCCGGGGACCTGCCGCCCTCCCAGAGGGGGCGGTGGCTTTTCCAATTTCTGCGGAGGGCGTCTGCGAAGGCGACAAAACCTTCTTCGACCAGGCAGCTTAAAAACAAACAAAAAGTTTGAGGGGCATAAGGCTTCCTGCTGTAGGATTAGGAAAACCCTGGGCCTCACCAGCTCAGGTCGCATCTCCCTGGATTTGAGCCCGAAGCCCCAGAGCCCGGGGAGAGGGGACAAGAAGAAAGATCTGGTGGCCAGGCAACTCCGACCTCACTTCTCCTTTCTTCCGCCCTTAATCACCGGCTTGGGAAGGCGCCAAGAAGGCTTCTAGGGTGGGCTTCTCCAGGTATCTCCGCCCAAGAGGCTTTCGCTATCCTTTTAAGCATAAAGCAACGTTTAATCTGGACTGAAAGGGTCCTCGTAGTGTTTTTAGATTGAATTAAAAGCTAAACGGGAACTTTCGAGAAAGTGGTAAATTTACAGTAAAAAAAAAAAACTGGCCAAGAATCATTTCTACCTTTGTGGCCACGTAATCTTGTCGATAATTAGAGATTTTTAACAGGGAAGGCAATGAAGGAAAGGTCTACTGGCAAACGCACCCCCAGGGACTAGCTCGGGCACCCCTCCCTTCTACACTCTTCCCCCAAGTCCCTCCATAGAGGCCAGTGGTGATGTTTTTCTTTCCAATAAATCCGGAAACCCCAAAAGACCTGACTCCCAAATTACCTTCCTCCCTGTTTCCTGCCCTGTTCTTAAAGAAATCCTCTCTCCATCTTTAGGTGAAAGTAATTTCTGTACTCCAGAAAGAAGCGCTGGACTTTGGGGGGGAGGGTCTCGATGTCGAAAGCAGTGTCTATTTTCCCTAACAGTTTGTGAATTCGGGTAGAGCTCTCTGGGCTTGTGTTCTTTTTGGTTCAGTCCCCCTCAAAAGTAGACCTCACAGCTCTTTAAATTGGTCAATTTAAAGGTAACACAAGGAATTCTTGTCCCCCCAACTGCAAAAGCTAGCATTCCCCTGGTGTGGAGTGTGACCTTCCTCCTTTCCATCCCCCAGGTCAATCCTGGGTCTAAAAAAGGAGAAACCCACCCCTGGGGCAGCTGTAAGGCACCCTGTCTTCCCCCGGGATCAGGCCTTTGGAAACGGGCCTCAAAGGAATCAAGTGGTTCAGGGAGAAAGTCGTTTCCCTGATTGATGAAACTGTCCCTCCCCTCCCCTTGCTAAATAATAAACTCCGGGAAAGGCTGGAGGGCTCCTTGTGTTGGTTTCAAATAAATCCTCAACAGGCTCTTTCCTTGCTCAGAGAAATGAATCACACTTGGGAAACAGATGATTATTCCCCCATTTGTCTGCCTAAAACCAGTGGAGACAAGCACCTTCCACTGTAGAACCTCATTTTGGTCTTTCTCCCTGGTTAGGGACCCAGGGGTAGTAGGAAAGAATAAAGAGATGGAAGGGTGAGTTGGATAGAAGGGGTACCCCAGAGAAAGCAGCACTGGGCAGGCACTGGGGACCCAGGAGAGGAAAAGTAAATGCTTCCTAGTTTCCCTGTCCCGAATGGATCCTGGGAAGAGACCATGGGTCTCAACCCGTAGTGAGATTATATTGCATGTAATTCAGAAGCAAATTCTGGGGTGCTGCATTCCATCGGGGTTCCATTTCCCTCGATGGGAAATATGGGTTTGTGCTATTAGAATTATCACTAGAGCTCAATTTCTTGTCCTTTTAAAACAAATAAAACCCTTTGCTGGGTTATTCTTGTTTATATAAACTATTCAGAAGTGTTGTTGAGGATGGGGGACTGAAGAGAGAAAAGTAATTAGTTAGAAGGACCCCTGTTTGGGCCGATATTTAAGTCGCAGATGCCTGATGTATTTGGCTAATCAGACCAGCAATTTTCCAAGGGAGGAAAAAAAGGAGAATTCTCTCTGTAAATCTGCAAGATGCTGAGACGTGGGCAGTCATTTGCCTCCTCCCGGAGCTCACCTTACAAAGCAGAGGGGCCTTCCTTTTCTCTGCAGGGAATGTTGCCTGGGAGGCAGGCAGGCAGGCAGGCAGGCAGGCGGGTGAGTGTTTGATTATTTTCTAGGACCACTCTGTTGACTTTTAAAGCAAATACTGGATCTTAACATATGGGAAAAAAAGACCACAAGGTCAAAAGCAAAAAGAAGTTTAACTTACTGCTTCATTCTTGTCTATTACCAACACAGCCAGGATAGTCACCACTCCGCCTCTCATTTCCTGCCACTTTGAGTTTCCATATTACTTTTTAAAAATCTCAATTGCTGAGTTTATGAGGGTCTGATTACTGCGGAGAAATAAGGAGCTCAAAGAGCATAAGACTAGGAATATGGACAATGCCCCGTGTGAAGGACATTTAATTGCAATAATTAGCACCAATTTACCCATCCTCTTTCTTTGGAAATAACCAGAGAAAAATTGATGCATCCTGCCCTCCATCCAAATCCCTCACTCACACCCAGACACACCTTACTGGGTCCCCATGTTTCCTACCCCACTACCCCCATCTCCTCAGAGTTTAGGCAAAGGCAAAACCAGGATTTAAAGGTTCTTTTTTATTTGAAATCTCATCCAGAAACACTGGTTATTAATAAATATATCATAGTTATCAAGAATATATAAAAAATAAAGACAGGTATTGTCTTTGAGGCCCTAACAAAATATTTCAAGCAAATGTTCAGGAAAATAAAAACGGCACCCCTCCCCAAACCACAGTTAAGTTTTCAAAGCTGATAATAGAGAGAGCCAACCCCGCGCATGCAGAGTAAGTGAGCAAGGGGGGTGGGGCAAGCTACTAGAGGGAGCCCAAGCTTTTGCAACCACAGGCCCCCCACGACAGCCCAGGAAGGTTGGGAATGAAGTTTGAAGGGCGTGGGGTGGGGGAAGAAGCGCGTGTGCGTGAGTGTGGGTCTTTGCGCCCTGCCCCCATTTTTCATTTCATACAACCACAGACAGATATATGGAGTACTTTGCAGAATTCACTAATAAATCCTTGTTACAAGGAAAATGGCACTATGGCCTGCACAACATGTTTAGACAAGATTCATTTAGAAGCGTGCATGCATTCTTTTGACCTACACTGCGTCGAAAAGAAAACCCACATAGAAGGTGTCATGCCCTGCACCAGAGCTGAGACTCAAAACGCCGCGGGTCTTGAGACCTCTCTCTTTCTCTCTCTCTCTTTCTCTCTCTCTCTCTCTCTCTCTCCATTGTCTCTAGAAAAAAAAAACTATGGCGAGGATAAGACAATTATAATTGCATCCATCTCAAGGAAATATTTACATTTGTTTTGCACAAAAGGGATGGCCATCTTTTTCCAAGGTGAGAACACAGAGCCAGAGAAAGCCAACTGGAAAGTTCCTTCGCAAGTTTTTAACCACACCGATCCCGTCTTTATACAACAAACGCAGTTTTGACAAGAGCATATGGCAGTAAGAAATACTGGCGCGGCATGGAGAAAAGAAGCATGCATGCAAAACACGACGTCTGGTACGAGATCCCCTGCGCTACCACCTAGAAACTCGCAGGTTGGTTTTGGTCCTTCTCCCCCCCGGGGGTTAGGTGGGATCTGAGATCTCTCGGGCGGGGTGGGAGGCCGCGGGGCCCCCGCACCCGCCCACCCGCAGGCCGAGCGCTCAGCTTCCCCCTTCCCTCCCGGCCCCGCGCCGCGGCCCCTCCCGCCGCTCGGCCCCCATCCTCAGCAGCCGAACCGCTGCTCACTTGAGCAAGTCCTTGGACTCGGCAGACAGCCGGGCCATGTTGGCGGTGGAGAGAGCGGACAGGTGCGGCGGCGGCGGCATCTGGCAGATGGTGCAGGGACAGGGCAGGCCGGCCCAGTGCTGGAAGCCGCTGCCCAGCTGCAGCGCGGGCGGCGTGGAGGGCGCCTTGAGCAGCGAGTGGGGAGGCCGAATGGTGCCGATGGCGGGCAGTGAGGCGGCGGACAGCGGTGACGAGGCGTTGCCCGACGAGAGCGCGCCGCCCAGAATGGGGTGGACCGGGTGCACGGCGTTGGTCGCGTGCGCGGGGTGGCCGGCCGAGTGCCCCACTGTCCCGCAGTGGAAGGCCGAGTGGTGGCCCCCGTAGATCTCCCCAACCAACCTCTTCATCTCCTCCAGGGAGCTGGTGAGCATGAGGATGTAGTTTCGGGCGAGCAGGAGAGTGGCGATCTTGGAGAGCTTGCGCACCGAGGGCCCGTGCGCGTAGGGCATGACCTCGCGCAGCCCGTCCATGGCGAGGTTCAGGTCGTGCATCCTCTTGCGCTCGCGGCCGTTGATTTTCAGCCGCAGCTGCTGGAGGTCCTGCTCCGACAGCTGCTTCTTGATTTTGTACTTGCTGCTCTCCCCCGCGGCCTTGGCGCCGGCCCGCGAGAGGCTTTCGCCGGGCATCTTCTGCACCATGTCGCCCTGCGTGGACGAGACTGAGTTGAGACGGCTGTCCTGGTGGTGGTGGTGGTGGCGGTGGTGGTGGTCCCTCAGGTACATCTCATCCATGTCCGGAGATGAAGCTCTGCTGGAGACAGAGCTCGAGTCAGAATTCATTTTATTACAGGGGATGCGGCCCTACCGTGGGGGAGGCTTTAGGCGGGAAATCAAAGAGAATCTTGAATTAAAAAAAAAAATCCGCACAGCCCAGCAACCCACTCTCAGTTGCAAGACTTGAGAAGAAAAACCGAGGCACTGTCTTGCCCCGCCTCTCTCCCTCCCCGCTCCCCTCTCTACGGTTAAGCTGTTTCCTGGACAGCTAGTTGGTGTGTGCTTGAACTAACCTCACGCAGAAAAAGAGGGGCTTTTATAGAGCTGCGGCGGAGAAAAGAGACAAAAGGAGCCCTCCTATCTATCCTGGGCTGGTTAGGATGACGTGCCATCATTCAGGGCGGTGCGCTTCGCTGTCCCATTTAGCAAGGATTCCTATTCATATTCATTGTGGGGCCGCCCAGGGACACCTCTGCTGCAAACCGCTAGGAGCCCCCAGGCACAAAACCCTCTGATTGACACACTCACCGCTGCAGCTCACGCCTTCCTGGTTTTTTTTTTTTTTAACTTTCTTCCACCTCACCCCCTTTCCCAATTTCCCTAACCAAATCTTACACATAGGAAACCGGTGGAAGGAAGAGAAGCGCGCTGGACGGTTGGTGCAGGTTCCTCTGGAAATGGAGAGAGAAATCAAAACATTCTGGCTCCCTACTTTCACAGCTACTCTCGTTTAGGAAAATGTGGGCAAAAAGAGGTCCCAATGGAAAGGTTTGAGGAACAGAGGTGCAGATGGAGGACAAGTTCAGCCAGTGGTTTGGTTCACTACGTTTTTCATTAGGTCTTCTTTCCTAAACATGGACATTCTGTTAACTTTGTTTATTGGACCCTTTTAGATGCGGTTTCAAAGAAATGCCCATATTTGGTGATGGGTTTGCCCAAGACGATGATGTGGGGAGGAGTCCTCTTCTGTCTTCTCTTTCATTTTAAAAATATAAATTGCTGAAAGAATTTTAGTTGCGTTTACTTTTCTTAACTTCTTAGACCTGGGAAATCCCTAGGTTACAAGAAAAGCTACTTGGAAGGGAAGGGGAGGGGAAGGAGTGGAGAGCGGGGAGGGGTTAGGGAGTGGAAAGATTCCCAAGAGCTTGGTCGGGCTCCGGTTTCCGGGACCCTGGCACTAGCAAAAGATGCTGGGGCAGGTCCCGCCCGAAGCTTTGCGTTGCGGGCGCGCTCAGATCCTATGTAGATCCTATGCTCAGACCCTGCCGCAGTCCTTCTGTATGGGTAGGTCCACTGGGCCATCCAGAGAAAGCAAGAGCTCAGGGTTGAGTGTCTTGTTGGTGTGTGTGTGTGTGTGTGTGTGTGTGTGTGTGTGTGTGTGTAACCAAAGGACCTGGAGAATCCCTTGTGCGTGCTCACTTGGGCACTGTAGTCCAGAGCAAAGGGGTTTATGAGCATAAAGAGGAGACCTAGAGTTTGGAGGTTCGGTGCGAGTGTGGAGCTGGGCGCAGATCTTCCTTTCCTTTGCTGTGTTTTTGTCGATGGAGACCTAGGTTACCTGGCGAGGGGCAGAAAGGTAGACATCCCCAGAAGGAAGCGAGGGAGCCCCGAAGGTGGCCTCTAGAAGAACCTGGACACTGCCACGCTCCGGGGCTTGGAGGAACCAGGGACCGAAGCTAGGTCGTGGCAGAGTGACTCCGTGGAAAGTGCGAAACAGAATCGACCCCCGAACCTCAGGCAGTTACAGCCTCTGTGCCCCAGAGTCACTGGGAGCGCTAGGAAGAGGAGGCCCCACTTCCCACTGACCCAAATAGAGCGGTCCACGGAAGAAGGACGTGGTTCACGGTTCCCACGTTTTGCTAGGCTGTGCCTCACTGATGCAGCCACATCGTGAGAGTAGCCCTGGCCGTACCAGAGGATGGGGACATGCAACATTGGAACGGATGCTTATTCTGCACGGAAACTACTTCACTGTAAAAGAAAGAAAATACCCAACAGTCTCTCATCAGAGCCAAAACATCAACACCCTCGGAGACTGCACACAGCTTCTTCTACACCTCCTCCTCGGTAGAAGGCAAGTTTGTTAGAATGTAGAATCCAAGAGATTCCATTGAATGTGGGAACGCACTTCTAATTTCCAAGCAAAAGGAATGTTTCTCAATTCACCACACTCACCCATGTCAGCTAAGACAGTGCCACCCCATGCACCGCTAATGAGAAAAAGGGTTCCAGAACGTGTCTGTCGTCCCAGGTGATGGACGGAAGCTAGGGGAAGGGATGACAACCCTTTTTGGCTCCCAGGATAATCGTGTGTGTGTGTGTGTGTGTGTGTGTGTGTGTGTGTGTGTGTGTGTGGCGCGGGGGGGGGGAGGCTCTGCAGGAAGAAAACTGAGTTGTGCCGGGAGCCAGTGCACTGGCCTGGCCCTTCCTGACCCTTGGGTATCCATGTCTGTCTTTTCCATACCCAAACTGAAAATGTGCCCCAGTTCTGGTTTCCAGGTAGCCAAGTCAAATTTGAAAAGAAAGGTTTCAAACGAAGAAGTAGAAAAATCATGCTGCTGTGATGTATAAACTTTTTTAAAAGTTTCAGTTTTCTCAGGGGACAATGTGAAATAAAATTTTAAAGTGTCTTCAAGTTAGTCAAGAAGGCGGGGAGAAGGAAGAAAGGAGATGGGTGACAGCAGACCTAAAAGTATACGCTGAACGACTCCCAGGGCCAGAGAGGGGACTGGTTCTGGGAGTTGGAGCCAGAAGCCTCGTTGCCTCCGCTTGGCGTTTCGGCAGAGAAAGGGACCTGGCCGGCCACGACCAGCTCGGGTTGGGGCTGCACGAGACCAGGACCGGAACGCCGGGGCCTTTGCCAGGACTGACCAAGACCGCTCATCCCTCCCCAGGGATTTTAACTCCAATGACAAACCCTGAAATGGGCAATCTGCCGTGTCCAGCCGGCAACCCTTCGGTCCCAATCCCGGATGCGGCGCGCCTGTCGCTCCCTGATCGCCCTCACTTTCCCGGCCAAATTGTATGGCTGAGGGGTGGCCCAAGGTCTAGGGCTCTGGCCAGATAAACTTTTAGCCAGGAGTCCCAGGCTCCTCCGTCGGAGAAGAGAATGAGGGAATAAAGGTGCCACGACTTGGCTGGCCCTAAAATGAGTTGATACTTGTCAGGGCCCAAAGGGCAAAGGAGCCACACGTGCCTGGCCGGGCCATTTTGCTTCCCACTCGGAAGGGTCGCCGGCCACCCCAGCTCTGGCCCTCGGCCTCAGCCCCGACACGGGCAGGACCGCGAGCTCGCTGGTTGCATTCTGAGGGCTGTCTCTGCCACCGCCCGTCCTGGAGTGCGCGGCGAAGAGGGAATACGGCAGCCACTCCAGGGCCCGGCTGCAGCAGCCCAAGGGGGCCTGGGCCCGAGACGCGCCGTGACCTTGGCCCTGGCTGGGGTCCCATTCAGAGGGCTCAGACAGGCCCCGAGCTGGAGCGGGCACCCCGCTCTCCAGGGCCACACCCCGCGCCCGGGCGCAGGGGAGGGCGGCGGCGCGGAGGCGGGGGGCGTTCTCTGGCAACAGGTGCGTCCCCAGGCAGCCGGCTGCTGCCCGCCTAGCCTTCTCTGGCTTTGGCCTGGGAGTTTCCCAACATTCACAAAATGCTTGAAAGCGACGGGGACCGGTCTGGAGAGTCGCCCAGAGGTCCCCGCGCTCCCGGGGCGCACAGCCACCGCGGTTGCAGAGCCCGTGGCTCTGGCTCCCGCGGACCGCGAGCTCTCGAGGCTGCAAGGATCTTCCTAACACCTCCCTCGGCCTCCCAGATCGCCAGGAACCGTCCCTTACCCGGTGACCAGTGAGTGCGGCTCGGTGCCCTTCGCCCACCGCTCCGCAGCTCCAGCTACCGAGTTCTTCTCCAGCATCTGTCAGCTCTGAGCGCGGCCACAGCGATTTTGGCTCTGGAGCGAACCCCCACCCCGCCCCCACACCCTGCAAGAGTCCAGCGGCAAATGTCGCCACGGCTGACCTGTCGGGAGGCTACTGTGAGAAACAGGTCAATCAGCAACGTCCAGGGGCTCCTCTGGCTCGTCACCGCCTTAAACTTGACCGGCAGAAACTTTGGCCGAGAACGAACGAAAGGCAGGAGGCTGCCCTGTGGGCTTCACCATTCAACCCAACCCCTTTCCAGGACAAAAAAGATGGAAAAAGAGAAACCCAAATATTTCTCGTCAACCATGCAATGCAACAGCCTAAAAACCAATTGACCACACTGAAGAGCTTATCAAAAAATGCTTTCTTTAACTGAGGAAAGCAGTAAGTAACTTCACAGCAATACCAAGGCGCCCCGGCGGCCATCCTGCCTGTTAGGTTGATCCAAAAAGCTGGTACCAAAAATAAATAAGTAAATAAATAAAGCAGTTTTTTTAAAAATTAAAATAAGCACAAAACACAAACATAAATTATCTTTTTTTTTTGGTAGCAACACCTTTAGGGTGATGGACTGTAGGTAAAGTACCAAACTCTGAGCCCCTGCATTTGAAGATGCCTGAATCGAAATCCCAACACCTACATAGGTGCTACAAGGGCCCAAGAGGATGAATCTGGACAGAACAACGAAAGCCTTTTAGTTTTCTGGGTTTTCACATATTTTAATTCATATCTGGAAAATTTACTGATCTGTCCAGTCTTTCCCCTTGTCTTGTTAAGAATCCGATTGTCATACAGGGAAAATAGCAGAAGTTCGAAGATAGCAACCTTTTATGAGGTGGTAGTAACTGCTCTTTGCAATGTTGGATGTGAGATTGGAAGATGTGACCAAGTCCCAGAACAGAATAAAATGATGAGGTGCTAATTACATGAATATATAGACAAGATGATACACTGGCAGAGCTAGAAGTTTGATTTTAATGATGCATAAGAAGGAAGGCTGGCTAGAACTTACAGATTCATTATAATTATTTAAAGACTTACTAAAGTCAAAAAGATATGAACTTCTGGGCTTCATTTATAGGATTTTGCTCAATTAATGAGGATACTTCAGGTTTTTTTTCTCTCCTTTTTTTCTGGTAACATCTGCTCAATTGCCAGAACCTCAACTGAGTTTTCCTTCTGTAGAAAGCGTATAAATCGAAAACATTTTTCCCCCAAGATTGGAAGTTTAGGTTGACTTAAATATTGCTAGTGATCAATCACATAAATTGATGAGTTATATTAAAATTTGCATACTTATACACACATTCTTGGCATGAGCCCTGACATTTTGGATTTGTGGCTCCATTAATACTAATACTTTAAGAACCACTAAACAGACAATTTCATAACAATATTTATTGTTATTAATTTACTTCTTTCATGAGTTGATAGTTAAGGCCACTGTATGAAGTTTGACATCTTAATATGAAAGAAGCACAGAATGCTAAATTCTGCCTTTTGTTTTCAGAGGTCCCTGGATCATCTTGATATATTCTATTAGAAAGGTAAATTGAACATATATTTCTGTATTCAGTGTTGAAATGCTTAAGGAATTTAGTTTTATTTTAGAGATAATTATCTTGTGTAGCATTTTTTTTTTCATTTTGGATTCAGTGATATGTCTATACATAAAGCATATAAATAGATTAAAATATAGGAATCAATGTGTAGAGGAGCAGAGAGTTAAAGAGATGTCGCACTTATGACACTGGACTTATATTATATGTACCTATATTTATAAGTTCTGAAACTTACATGTATTTTCCCAGAAAGCCAAATACATCGCAATATTTATGTAAAGCCTTTGAGTTTTAAATTAAAATAAGTAAATTATTTTTAAATGCTATTTAATAAAGAGGAAACATCAATCACACACCTGTTTGTAAGCAGAGTTGGGTTTGCAGTGTTTTCACGTTGGCTGGACTCCTAACAAATAAGATTAAACAAGCATTATTTGAGAAAAGTATAATTTAAGCATTCTGCTACTGAATCTTGAAAAGTTAAAAATTGCAGTTTTCAAAAATCAGCCTTTCAATGGCTGACTTTTATTTTATACAGAATCTGTGATGTAGACCAGGTTGACCCTGCTTTACCATTTCTAACAACAAATGAAAATGTAATGAATGGTTCTTTCTCATTCATACATTGTATTTTTTTCTATCTATAGATTTTTTGTTTGGATGATACCAGCAGTCTGAATGTAAAGTTTGTAAACCTAAATTATCACCATTTACAATATTGCCTGAATCATTGCCTTTATTTTTATATCACATTATAATATATAACAAAATTAAAGCAATTATCCAGTTAATTCCCACCCCACACACACACACACAGGGGATTGAACCCAGGGATCCTCTACCACTGAGTTGCATCCCCAGCCCTTTTTATTTTTTATTTTGAGACAGTGCCTCACTAATTTGTCTAGGCTGGCCTTAAACTTGCAATTCTCTTGCCTCAGCCTCCCAAGGAGCTGGGATTACAGGCTTCACCCAGCCCAGGTATTTCAACTTTTAAACTGTGTTCTTTTATTTTGTAGGCCAGAGGGGAAGTTAGGAGAGAGAAAGCAGGATGGAAACAAATCATCATTCAAAAATTCTAGATACTCATTTTTCTGTATTTTACCTGTAGACCACACTGAGTGTCCTGTTTAAAAATTGAAATTATATTTTTAATAGTTCTACCAAGAGCTGATAGTAAAAATCTCTTGGTATAAGTTTGGGATATGTTAATTTTTATAACATGAAAAGGATAATGGAAATTATTACCATTGTATAACATGACACAATTTAAGATATTGAAAGAAAGTTGATACTTTTTAGGTCCTCATTTCTTCTAGTGACTTCATCTGTCCTATAACCCCTGATACTAAGAAATAGCAGAGAATTTGACTGTCTGTAGAAGCGAGTATTCAATTAGATACTTTAAGACAACTTTGCTTTTTTTCCTTTTTTATTATAGCAAATGTAGTAAATTTGAGTTGACTTTTAGATACATAAAACTTTATCATGAAGGTGAAAAGAAAGAGGAGGGCGTAGAAAACACTATATACATGTCCTTGGTTCAAACACATAAATTTAATCCTACCCTTCAGTACATTTCATGGAGCTATTGGCATAAAAGCACTCCCGAAATACATGTTGACTTTATAAATTCACAAAAATTATAATATTGGTTTTGGTTTTTTAATATAGAGCCCATTTGTGATGCTTTTCCAAGGTCAAAGGTGTAGCGTTTGCCAGTCTTGTTTAAATGCACTGTGGACGCTGACATTCTCATTCATCATTCATCCAGCCTGCAGCATGTTGAGCCAGTTGGACTGCCGGAGATGAAGCTGTGGGAAGAGTGGAACACGACGCATCCCTCAGGGGATGCATACTGGGATGAATACCTGTGAGAACTGGGATGGCCCAGAAATGTGCTAGAGAGGCAAAGTGGGAAACAGAGAACACTTTCAGCATGAAAGCCTACTAAAAATAGAATTTTTAAAGTTAATACTATAGATGGCTCCATATTGCTGGGCAGTGTTCTCCAATAAGTTCTTAATTTTCTTCATCACTAAAAAGAAAGAAAAAGGTGGAACTTTATACTGAGGGACAGCTCAAGTGGTCAAGTAATTACTCGGCATGTAACAGTGCATTTACTTTTAAATAAGAATACAATCCTTGAAATTATTAGTCAGAAAAAGATAATTTTCACTTCATTGGCAAGGATTTCTAAGTCTATTTTAAAATTCTTTCAGAGTTAAAATTATTTTTCTTTGGGAAAGGGTTTCATTTGTGACTTATTTGTATAAAAGGAAATCGGGTGTAATTATCCATATAATTTTCAAGCATACTTGCTAAAATTGTTCTATCTTTTCATCTCTATCAAAGTTTTGCCTCCTGTGAAAGCAAATCAGGGGATAATAACTCCTTTGCTCCCCTTAGATTTATTAATTCAAGTAATCACATTAAATAGGAAATAATTCCTTTGGGGAAAGTAGTGCCAAGAACAGATACCCAATAGAAAAATGTTGCTAAAGATAGAAAGATGTGGGCCACGATCTATAACCAATTGAACTTAAGAGTTTTAAGTAGCTGTAGAAACTAAAAATTGAGTGGCCATGTGCAATTGGGGGTTGAAAACCTTTTTGAGTATTAGAATAAAAAGGATATTGTCCCTCTACACCTTTAGAGTGCCCTTTGTGTACCTGTTTGAAAAAGATGTCAATAGCAATGGGAACAAAATTAACATCAGTGCAAGAGTATTTAATAGATTCCTTCCTTCCTTCCTTCCTTCCTTCCTTCCTTCCTTCCTTCCTTCCTTCTTTTTTTCGGTACTGGGGATGGAACCCAGGGGGGTTCTACTAAGAATTGTTCAGGGTCTCACTAAGCTGCAGAGGGCCTCACTAAGTAGCTGAGGTTGGCCATGAACCTGTGATCCTCCTGTCTCAACCTCCCAAGTTCCAGCCAAAGCTTGATCCAATGTCATGATAGGAAGGATGGGCTCTTGGAGAGAGATAAATTATTTCTTTATAACTCATGCCACTGGGAGGATTTAGTAACTGTGTTTTGGAAACCTTTTAAAAGCAGATCCATCCAGAGGGATGCATGTTAAGAGTATTACTTTAAAACTTGCATTTTAAGAGCAATACTTTAGCCCAGTGTGGTGGTACCCGCCTATAATCCCAGTACTTGGGAGGCTGAGACAGGAGAATCACAGGTTCAAGGACAGTCTCGGCAACATATCAAGATGCGCAGCAACCTGGTGAGACCCTGTTTCAAAAACAAAAAGTAAAAGGGCTGGGGGTGTGGCTCCGAGGTAGAATGTCCCTGGGTTCAATTCCCAGTATTATGATCACCAAAAAAAGGAATATGTTTAATAAAATGAGATTTTTATATCAAAACTCATGGAAAGGTTGTGAAATAACTATTTGTGAACTGGAAAAAATCATATAAAAAGAGCCCTGATGAATCAATATGAAAAAGATAATAGAAAAATGGGCAAAAGACATAAACAAATATCACAGGAGAGGAAATACATATGCCAATAAACATATGAAAGATTTTTTCACCTTCATTAAAAGTCCACAAGGAGACAGTATTTTATAACTATTTGAATGGCAAATATTATAAAGTTTGATAATATCAATATTGAAGGCGCTGTAGCTGGAGAGTCTCTCACATGCATCTCTGGTGAGAGTATAAGCGGGTACCGCCACTGGAAAACAATTCAACTTATCTTACAAAACTGAACATGCATGTACCCTGTGACCCAGCAATTCTTCTCCTAGGTTCCATGCTTCCACCCAGACTCTTGAACCTGCACACGTAAAGACAAAGACTGCAATAGAATGTTAAGACCATCACTACTCACAATAGCAAATAGCCATTAACAGGAAGCAGGTAAGTAAATTGAGATGTACGTACAGAATTGTTCAGTAGACTGAATGAGCTAGTCAATCTATTTTGCTACATGCAAAAATATGAATAAATTCTATCAACATAAAATTAAGAATAATGAGAACCCCAAAAGATTACATTGAAAATGACCACAGTTTTGCAAAGTTAAAAGAAACTTAAAAAAAAGCAATATACTTATGAGGAATATACAGAGGAGTGGGAAAAAAAGCCACACTATATTTCAAAAAGAGAAAAGAGCCAGAAGTGGTAGTCCACATCTGTAATCCCAGTAGGGAGTCTGAGACAGGAAGATTGCAGGTTTGAGGCCAGACTCATCAACTTAGCAATATCCTGTTTCAAAATAAAAAATAAAAAGGTCTGGGGTGTAGCTCAGAGGTAGAATGCCCTGGGTTCAATATCCACTACCAAAAAAAGAGAAAAGAAAGAGAAAGACCAACTCAGATCCAGGATAGTAAACACCTCAGGGAGGTTATGGGAGGGCACCCCACAGAATTATAGAAGTTATTATTAATGTTCCAGTTTCTGTGTTGGCATATTAGTTTTTGTTACTATTGTAAAATACAAGACCCAGGTGAGAGGTCTTACCTCGAGTCAGAAGCAGAGAGTGAGAGGCCAGGATTGTTCTTTTTATATCACCCCTCTCCTGAGAACTACCAAGGTGTCACTGGAGAACCACCTCACATCCCCAGTGATTTTAGGACCTCCCACTAGGCCCCACTTCTTTAAAATTCTACCACCTCCCAAAACCATCACCCCAGGGACCAGGCCTATAATCACATGGACCCTTCCAGGATACTCAAACCATATCCAATTAAAGAAACTGGGAGCCTGGCGTGGTGGCACACACTTGTAATCCCAGTACTTTGGGAGGCCTCAGCTCTCTCGCTCTCTCTCTCTCTCTCTCTCTCTCTCCCTGTCTCTCTCTCTCTCTCTTTACCTAGTGAGGCCCTCCGCAACTTGGTGAGATCCGGTTTCAAAATAAAGTATAAAAAAGTAGGGCCGGGGGTATAGCACGGAGGTAGAACACCCCTGGGTTCAATCCCCGGTACTGCAAAAAAAAAAAAGAAACTGGGAAGGATGTTCACAGATGTTCACAGGTGTTTATTATATTATTCAAAATAAATATATACAAACGTACATGATCCCATGAAGAGAGTGTATTATAAACTAATTATTATAATTAACCTAATTCTCTGCATCTATGGCCCCAAAACAAACAAAAAGCAAGACAAAACAAATAATAAAAATGTACTCTAAAGCAGATATGTTGGCACCTATTAAGAATATTCAAATTGAGCTGGGCATGGTATCCCAGTAATCTCAGTAATCCCAGTACTTGGGAGGCTGAGACAGGAGGATCACAGGTTCAAGGATTGCCTCAGCAATTTAGTGAGGCTCTCAGTAACTTAGTGAGACCCTGTTTCAAAATAAAAAAAATAGGGGTGGGGATGTAGTATCCCAGTACCACACGCGCACACACACACACACACACACACACACACACACACACACAAAGAATATACAAATTGATATTTATAGCTTTCATGCAATGGAACTCAGCTCTTCGATTTTCATCCTCCTACCTCCTAAGGGACAAGTTTCCTTGCTCTCCATACATCCTTTTCACATATTCCATGATTTTGAGTAGTTTCTTCTGTGCCTATTTTAATTGTTTTCACCCATTCAAATTCAATCCTTGTTTTCAAAGTCTACCTAAAATTCTACCTCCTTCAAGAAACCTTTCCCAAGCCGGGCGTGGTGGCGGACGCTTGTAATCCCAGTAATTGGGAGGCTGAGACCGGAGGATCCGGGTTCCCGGCCAGCCTCAGCTACTTAGTGAGGCCCTCTGCAACTTAGTGAGACCCTGTTTCAAAATAAAGAATAAAAAAATAGGGCTGGGGGGTGTAGCCTGAAGGTAGAATGCCCCTGGGTTCAATCCCTGGTACTGCAAAAAAAAAAAAAAGAAAAAAAAGAAACCTTTCCCAATGACTAAACCCCAATAGTGCTTAATTTTTATACCACACAATGAAGTTCTTAATCAGATATGTCATTCTTTTAACATTAATTTATATATATTAATACACACACACACACACACACACACACACACACACACACACATACAGTATTTGGGGTTATAAATGACATGATTTACACCTGATGTCTTTTTTTACCAAGACTCTCGGGAGGGTACAGACAGATGCACAAATCCCTATAGTACTAGGTTCTAGCCATGTTTGTTGGAACTTCTGGGCAGATGAATTGAAGAAGCCTTCACAGAATAAGAGGACTCTTAGACCTTGAAAGGTAGGTGGGATCTATAAAGGCAAAACATGGCAGGAGAGGACATTCTAGGTGAAAACAATAATAGTTTTATTAGTTGGGTATGGTGGCGCATGCCTGTAATCCCAGTACTTAGGAGGCTGAGACAGGAGGATCACAGGTTCAAAGCCAGCCTCAGCTACTCAGGCCCTCAGCAACTTAATGAGATCCTGTTTCAAAATAAAAACAACAAAAAAAGAATACAGAGCACAAATTGATGGAGGAGTTAGGGAAGCTGGAGTGAAGAAGAAGTTGTATGATTGACTCGATAGCCAGGAGCAGGAGAATGGTCTCTGGAACATTGTTAAAGAAGCATAATAACATTTCTATGGCATGGCTGCCTAAGAGAGAGAATTTTTAAAGCAGTCAGGGACATGATTTTGGCTTCATTTTAACTTCCCAAATGTTGCCCAAGTGTGTCTAACTGAAGGAGCCTAATTTGCATTCACTTGTAGGATAATTGATGAAATGAAGAGTAACTTTTCATTCTTTCTAATTAGAAAGAGGATAGAGTGAAAGTTGGAAAAGCCAGCCTGTCGTGCCCACCACAGTTCACTCCTTTGGATACGTAACATCCACATATACCCTTCACATATATCCTTCTACCCATAGCTGAATTTCAAAATAGTAGCTATTACAACAAAAGTATCTCACATCCAACATGACATAATTACTGCTCATCAAATAATGAACAACAACAACAAATGTGCTCATCCTTTCTCCTCAAAGGGAAACTAAATATCCTCCCACTCATTACATCTATCATGTAGAAATTTACGTTCTTCTTTCAAATTAGTCAGTTTTACTTGATATCAGGGCGTCTATAGAGTAATCATTTACATATACTAAGACAACTTATGTGAAGTTCTAGGGAAAAGGTGGAAGAAAAAAAGGAAATTGATTAATATAGAGTCATATATATGTATATTACAAATATTAAAGATAGTAAAAATTGTGGCCCACTGTTAGTGAAGTTATGGTTAAATTTTAAAAATTTTGTTTTATCATTACCTGTTCCCTATTCCTTTTGTCCTGTGCTAACATTTCAATTAGCCAGGGTTCTTTACTTGGTGAAGTGAGTTAGACTAATATCCCTTAAGAGTCCTGCATATAAAATGTTGCTGTGAGCTTCCATGAAATTTTCTTGTTGACGATGGAAGGAGTGTTTAGGGACCCAAAGGACCTTCTGAATTGCAAACTCTAACCCACTGTTTTGAAGCTAGATGATTTCCTGTTGACAATTATCATCAAAATAACTCCAACCAGCCAGGCGTGGTGGTGCACACTTGAAATCCCAGTACTTGGGAGGCTGAGACAAGAGAATCACAGGTTCATGGTCAGCCTCAGCAGCTTAGTGAGACTCTCCACAACTTAGTGAGACCCTGTTTCCAAATAAAAAATAAAATAGGGCTGGGCATGTAGCTCAGAGGTAAACTGCCCCCAGGTTCCATCTCCAATACCAAAACAAACAAACAAACAAACAAACAAACCTCCAACCAACATAGTAACATACTTTAATTTTCTGTGATTGAGTAGTGTGAGGAACCCAAAATGCTAGATGGTAGTGTCTACTTCCATCCAGTTCATTAGAAATAACACTGGGTCTTCTTGTGGAGGTATTCCTGCCTTGGTAACAAGGGTTGTTAGAGGAACAGAACCCAAAGAAATGAGGATGGGGTGACAGAGACAGCTAAAGATTTACCAAAACTGGTTTACTACTAACTCCAAGATGTCCTCCTTCTTGGAAGTAACCCTGTGACTAGGTTATTAGTGGTGGAAAGTGAGTGGAAGTTTTAGGAGCCACATCAAGGTCTGGCAGGTAAGACTGCGAGCATAATCCTTCCACATTTTTTACCTGTGTCTAGTATCTGTCCATGTAGGAACCATGCAGATAACAGGAATGCCTTAGGTCAGTATGTCATTTTTTTTTTGGCTCACCTTGTTTGAGCAATCTGACCACACTGTACCTGATATAAATACAGGACAAACATTTTGCAAGGGGCCACTAAATATAATAAGACATGCTATATGGACTAATAACTCAAGAGAGCTAACGGGTTAGATTAGGCTGAGGAACGTTCAGTGAAAATGGGTTCTTCTGTTTTCTCCTAGCTCTTCACAGGTGGCATGTTTGGTCGGACTGGTGGCAATGAGATTCAGACTGTGAAGAGAAAGGCTCTTGCCTTTTATACTCAGATCTATGGAAATGCTCCAAGACGAGTATAAGCCCGCACTTCAGAGAAATAGCGATGCAGTCAATGTGTGTGCAGTAGAGTGAATGAAAAAGATTATTTATTTAAAAAATTGTGATGTTTGAGAGAGAACCCTTTTAGGTTGGGGGTCAGCCACTGAAGATGTAGAATGTATAGTGCTTTACGAAACTGCAAGTTTTGTTCTAAAGTGAGAGCTTTGGCTTTTGCATGGAAACCATGAGAGGGGTTTGACCAAAGGAGTGGTTTGAGCCTACTCATACGTACTATTTATTTTTTATTTTCAGTACTGGGATTGAACCCAGGGACATTCTTCCTCCAAGCTATAATCCCAGCCCTCCCCTATTTTTTATTTTGAAACAGTGTTTTGCCAATTCACTGAGGGTCTTTCTAAGTTGCCGAGGCTGGCCTCAAAACTGTAATCCTTCTGTTTCAGCCTCCCAAATACTGGGATTACAGGCATGAGCCACCATGCCTGGTGAGCCTACTCATACTTCAGAAGGCTTATTCTGTTCTGTGGAGAAAATATAGAAAGGAACAAGGTCAAAAGCCAGGAGATCAATGAGGCGGCTACTCTAAGAATCCAGGAACAAACTGATGGTGGCTCGTATCACTTGTTTGCTGGAGGTGTTGAGAGGTGGTCAGATTCTCGATATAATTTGAAGAATGAGCCAACAGGACTTGTTGAGTGCTATGGTTTGAATGTTGTTTGTCCCTCTAAAAGTTCATGTGTTGGAGTCTTGGTCTCCAGGGTGGTGGTATTAGGAAGTGGCATCTTTAAGAGGTAGGGCCAAGTGAGATATCCTTAGGTCAGTTGGGGGTATGCTCTCGAAAGGGATTAAGGTATTTCTCCGTGGACCCTGGTTAGTTCTTGCTCTGATCCTGGCTCAGCCCAGCCTCTCTCTGGCTCATCTGGTGATGTGATCGCTTAATCTCACATGTGCTAGAACCATTGCCATTTGCCATGATGTGATGTGGCTGAGAGGGCCCTCACCAGAATGAAGCCAAGGCCAACACCATGCCCTTGAACCTCCCAAACTCTGACTTACATAAACTGATATCCCACCAAGGGCTTGAATGGAGATAGACAAGAACATCCTTTGGTACACTTCCTGGAGAGAGTGAACCAAAGGAGCAAGTGTCAAAAGAGACAGAGAAGTGCAGCCCCCAAGGCGGGAGGGAAACCTGCTGATGCAAGCCAAGTGAAAACAGGGTTTTAAGGAGAAGGCCTTTACCAACAGTGTCAAATTCTTTGGATAATTCTGGTGTGATGAAGACTTAAGATTTAGCCGTGTGGATGTATCAATGTGGACATCATTGACAACCTGGATGAGCAATTTTGATGGTGTAGTGAGGGCAGTAGTTAGATTGGAATGATTTTAAGAAAAAAGGATGAGAAGGGAGAGAACGGAGAATGCAACTATAAGAATTCTGTTGCCGGGCGTGGTGGCGCACGCTTGTAATCCCAGTACTTTGGGAGGCGGAGACGGGAGGATCCGGGTTCGTGGCCAGCCTCCTCAGCTCTCTCTCTCTCTCTCTCTCTCTCTCTCTCTCTCTTTACCTAGTGAGGCCCTCCGCAACTTCGTGAGACCGGTTTCAAAATAAAGCATAAAAAATAGGGCCGAGGGTGTAGCGCGGAGGTAGAACACCCTGGGTTCAATCCCCAGTACCACACACAAAAAAAAAAAGAATCTGTCAGACAGTTTTGCTGATAAAATAATGGGGAAAATGGTATAATTATTGGAGCCTTTTTTTTTTTTTGTGGAACCGGGGATTGGACGCGGGGGCGTTCTACCTCCGCGCTATGCCCCCTGGCCCTATTTTTTATACGTTATTTTGAAACCGGGTCTCACGAAGTTGCGGAGGGCCTCACTAAGGAGAGAGAGAGAGAGAGAGAGAGAGAGAGAGAGAGAGCGACAGAGAGACAGAGAGACAGAGGGAGAGACAGAGACAGAGACAGAGAGAAAGCTGAGGCTGGCCGCGAACCCGGATCCTCCAGTCTCC
>PVJS01024258.1:0-28850 GCA_004027185.1 Glis glis
GCATTCTGCCTCTGAGCTATACCCCCAACCCTATTTTATTTTTTATTTTGAAACAGGGTCTCACGAAGTTGTGGAGTGCCTCGCTAAGTTGCTGAGGCATGAACCTTCTGTCTCAGCCTCCCAAATACTGGGATTATAGGCATGTGTTACCATGCCTGACTTGGTTGGAGTATCTTATAAATGTCAGTTAAGTCAAGTTGGTTGATATTTTTGTTGATGTTCTGTTAATTCTGTCAGTTATTAAGAGAGGATTATTAAAATCTCTTAACTGTAATTGGGGGATTTTTTATATCTTTGAAATCTTTGTATAACATGAATATAATCATTCCAACTTTATTTCTGTTAATGTTTGTAGGGTATTTTTCTGGTCTTTTAGCTTCTTTGTGCTTTTTATTTAAAGTTTGTTTCATGTAGGGAGTGTTGGATCTTTTTTTTTTCTTTTTTGTAGTACCAGTGATTGAACCCAGTGCCTCACACATTCTAGCTAGGGAAGCACTCCACCACTGAGCTACACCCCCAACCCTTTTTTACTTGATTTTGAGACAGAGGCTCACGAAGTTGTCTAGGTTGGCCTTGAACTTGTCATTCTCCTGCCTTAGCCTCTCCAGTATCCAGGATTACAGGTGTGTGTCACACAGACAGCAGTGTTGGGTCTTTCTTTTTTTATTCAATCTGACAACCTTTGCCTTTTAATTACTGAGTTTGGACCATTTATATCTCTTGTGATTATCGAGATGGCTAGGTTTAGGTCTTTCATTTTACTATTTGTTTTATTTTTTCCTCAGTCAGTTCTTTATTTGCATTTTCCTCATTTTCTCCCTTCTTTTTAAAGTAATTCTTTATTGAGGTGAAATTTATATAATTACTTAAAAGTGAACAAGTAAACGATTTTTGGTATATTTGCAGTGTTGTTCAAATGCCACTTCTATCTAGTTCCAAAACATTTACATCACTCCAAAGTAAAACCCCTTACCCAGTTTCTTCCTGTTGTGTCCTCCCTGTGGCCTCTGGCAACCACCAATCTGTGTTCTGTCATTGTGGACTTATCTACTCTGGATATTTTCTATAAATGGGATCATATGATATATGACTTTTTGTGTCTGGTTTCTCTTACTTAGCATAATGTTTTGGAGGTTCATCCACGTTGTAGTATGTATTAGTACTTCATTGTTTTTATTGCTACATAATAATTCCATTGTATGTATATATGTATGTATATATGCACATATATGTGTACATATATATGTATATGTTTATATTCTATATAATGCCACAGTTTTTCTACTTATGCATTAATGAACATTTAGGCTTTTTTTTTTTTTTTTGGTGGTACCGGGGATTGAACCCAGGGGCGTTCTACCTCCGCACTACACCCCCGCCCTATTTTTTTTATACTTTATTTTGAAACTGCGTCTCCCGAAGTTGCGGAGGGCCTCACTAAGTAGAGAGAGAGAGAGAGAGAGAGAGAGAGAGAGAGAGAGAGAGAGAGCTGAGGCTGGCCGGAACCCGGATCCTCCGGTCTCCGCCTCCCAAAGTACTGGGATTACAAGCGTGCGCCACCACGCCCGGCTTGACATTTAGGCTTTTTGCACCCGATAAATGACTAGTGCTACTATGAACATGGGTGTGCATGTATTTTGTTTGAGTACCTGTTTTCATTTCTTCTGTGTACATACCTAGGAGTATGGGGTGATGTGGTAATTCTGTTTCACTTCTTGAGGAGTCAGAGCAGGATTTAGGCTATTTTTCCCTAGTGAGGCAAGACCCTTCTGGGTTCTCTACCCTGTGGCCTATGAATTAGGATGTTTTTAAGTCTGGCTGATAGAGGTACTCTGCTCTATCTTTATGAGCCTTGGGCACTGTTACCTACAGTCCTTTCTAGTTAGTTCCTTGCTCTTCCTCTGGTAATTCTCCTTATTCATATGGATTGCTTAGTACTCACCTTGATCCTTGATAAAGACTATCTGTAGATCTCTGGAGTCCATTCTTTATGAAGTACTAGTACCCTGTTTTGTGACTTCTAGCTGCCCTAGTCTCCCCAGACTTTCATTTCTATCTCTTTAACTCAGGGAATCCCTGGGCTTTGCCTGGTTTCTCCTTCTATTCACTACAGTCAATAAGGTTGGGAAATTGTAAGGCTTCATCTTATTTGTTTGTTTTGTCATCTGTTGTCCATTTTCCCAAAAACTATTTCATATGTTGTGTCTTTTTTATTCAGTTGTTTTGGCATTTTTTCAGTTGCTCCACCTTTGAAAACAAAAGTCTGAACATCTCCTTTTTATAAGTATTCTATAAGTAGTATAGTAGCTGCTAGGGATAGGATTTATACTGATGTTCTCTTCAAAGAGCATATAGTTTATTTAGAAAATTGCTTAGGTTAATGCAGTGATAGTATAAGTACTTTTTCCTATTTTTCATGAAGAGGCTCTAATAACAAAGAACAATAAATATGTGTCCTTGGGGTCTAGAAATATGAAGTAACCACCTAAAGTCACAAAATATATCTGGAGACTTGTGTTATATTTCAAACATTCTTTAGAATTTCACATTCTATTTCATAATAAAAAAAAATATATATATATATTTAAATTTTTTTAATTGAGGATTGAACGCAGGGGCATTCTACCTCTGAGTTACACCCCTAACCTTATTTTTTATTTTTATTTTGAAATAGAGTCTCACTAGGTTGATGAGAGTCTCACTACTTGCTGAGGCTGTCCTCGAACCTACGATCCTCCTGTCTCAGCTTCCCAAGTACTGAGATTACAGACATGTTCCACAATGCCTGGCTTTATATATTTGTTTTAAAAGAAATTTAAAATGAATTATCATTGAGTAAAGTTGATAATATAGGAAATAAACTTATTTGTCCTATAAAATTGGTGAGTTGATTACCATTTCTTTATGCTGCCAGTACACCAGTCTCTGGATTTTTTTTTTTTTTGTGCTGAGGATTTGGACCCTGGGCCTTGCACATGTTTACCACTGAGCTATAGCCCATGCCACTTGGATTTTATTTATTCATTAATTCAGTGAATATTCCTGAAGCAGCACTATGGGCCTGCTGCTGTTTTTGATGCTGAGTTTATGTAGTTCCTCTTGCAGACTTAAAAGGTAGACAAAAGGCAAGAAAATAAATGCAAGATAATTTCAAATAGCATTCAATGCTTAGAAGACAATAAGACAGGGAATCTCAGCTTTTCAGTATGTTCTTTGTAAAAGCCTGAGGAGCTTAGAAATGAATATAATGCTTCAGTTTTATTAAATAGATTTTATGACATTTACTTTGCAACAGCTTATTTTGTTTATACTTTGCTTCTTTGCTGTACCTGATTCATATATTGTGTTATAGCTTAGAAAATTTATGTACACTTGTATGTGCTTTCAACCTGGATCACTTATTTTTCTTTTTTTTAGTAGTACTGGGTATTGAACCCAGGGGCATTCTACCTCCAAGCTACACTCCCCAGCCCTATTTTATTTTTAATTTGAAACAGGATCTCCCTAGGTTGATAAGAGTCTCACTACTTGCTGAGGCTGTCCCCGAATCTTCAATCTTCCTGTCTCAGCCTCCCAAGTGCTGGGATTACAGGTGTGTGCCGCCGTGCCCAGTTGGCTCACTTTTTTAAGAAACAATTTTCATAATTTTACTGTGTGTTATAGTATTTTTTGTTGGTTTGGTGTATTTTCCATTCTATGTAACTTTCAGTTTTCTAAGATACTTATCATATCCTGACTTTCTAGACTTTGTTTATATATGCTCTTAACCCTTATTCTTTCTAAACGAAAAACTCAAAGTTTTAGACTGTTTATATACCAACTTAACCTTGTCGTCTTACTTCCTTTTAAAAAGTGTTTTACTCTTCTTACATGTGATGGCCAGAATTGTGTGGCTTTCTAGTATTGCTCTTTATATGGATTTGTTGTAAGTATTGTATTTCTATTCCCTTTGTGCTGTTATTTATGTTTATTTCTATACCAAGGAGTCATTCACCTATGAATAGGGAAGTGGCCTGCAACACACAGTGGCCAGGACTTGCACTTTAGTGCTAGAGCTTAATGATTTGGAATGTGACATTGAGACGCTAAACCCCCATCTCACCCCACACCCGGGGATTGAACTCAGGGGTCTTTACCACTGAACTACTTCCTAGCCCTTTAAAAATTTTGAGACAGGATCTTGCTGAGGTGCCCAGGCTGGCCTCAAGCTTATTTGATCATCCTGCTTCAGCCTCCTGAGTAGCTGGAATTACAGGTGTGTGCCTTTGCCTGGCCTAAGCTACTCTCTAAACTTTAGCTATTACCGTAGTTAATTCCTTCCTTATGTTGTTTTTAAGAATTAGAGCAAGTGCATGTAGAATACTTAATATGGTGAACTTTGTCTGTATTAGGTACTTAATGGCAGTTACTTTATTATCATTTTACTATCATTATTATTCCCAGTGTCTTGTTAACTACATATCCCCAGTATCTCTCACAGGGCCTGGCATCTACTTGGTGTTTAATAAATATCTGTTAAATGAATGTACTCTTCTGAATTTTAAAAATCTGAGTTAGTAAAATGATAAGATCTTAGAAAATACAGTCCCTGACTATCAAAACAAGATTCCTTGGTAAATAGAAGCATCTTACCTTTAGAATAAATACAATAGACATTTTTCTGTAGGAGTACTGGTAAAAGATAAAAGAGAGCAAACCAGTGTTTGAAGCTGGTGACCTTGAGTCACTTAAAACCTCTTAGAGAATCTGAGAGGTTTTCCCTTTTTTCCTTTGATCTGCGAAAAGGAGAGGATAACTGATCTCTTTTCTAGCTCTAAAAATCTATAATACTTTGAAAATTGAGCTGTATAGGTTTACAAACCATCTCTATTTCCAAGCTATTAAAAGAAGTTCTCAGCCAGGCGTGGTGGCATGCACCTGAATCCCTGTACATGGGAGGCTGAGTCAGGAGAACTGCAGGTTTGAGGCCAACCTCAGCAACTTAGTGAGACCGTATTATAAAAAAATAAATAAGAAGCTGGGCATGGTGGTGCATGCTTGTAATCCCAGTACTTGGGAGGTTGAGACTGGAGGATCTGGGTTCGTGGCCAGCCTCAGCTACTTAGTGAGGCTTCCTAAACTTAGTGAGACCCTGTTTCAAAATAAAGAATAAAAAATAGGACGGGGGGTGTAGCTCAGAGGTAGAATGCCCCAGGGTTCAATCCCTGGTACCACATAAACTAATTAATTAATTAAAAAGGTCTGGAGGTGTAGCTCAAAGGTAGAATTGCCCCTGGGTCCAATCCCCATTACCAAAAATCAAAAGAAAAAATAAAAGTTTTCAGTGTTGATTTTTATTTCAAACCTAAAGAATGAACACTTTAGTGAATATTTTTCATATAGAGTTTTTGCTTTTTTTCTTCTGTGAATTTTTAATTTTTGAAACATTGACTAAAAAGGACCTGTAGAGTGTGTGAGTGTGTGTGTGTAAGACACACACACACACACACACACACACACACACACACACACACACACGGAATTGAACCCAGGGACGTTCTACCTTGGAGCTGCATCCCCAGCCCTTTTTATTTTTTTGAAACAGGCTTGGTTGCTGAGGTTGGTTTTGAACCTGCAATCCTCTTGTCTCAGCCTCCCAAGTACTGGGGTTACAGGCAAGCACTACCAAGCCCCTCTTGTATTTTTACTTTTAAAGTGTTTTGAGTGTAGCTGGGGCTAGATGGTGCAAGCCTGTAATCCCAGTTCTTGGGAAGCTGAGACAGGAAGATCATACGTTTGAGTCCAGCCTCAGCAACTTAGTGAAGCCCTCAGCAATTTAGTAAGACTCTATTTCAAAATAAAAATAAAAAGGGCTGGGAGTGTGGCTTAGAGGTAGAATGCCTCTGGTTTAATCCCCAGTACCAAAAAAAAGTGTTTTGTATGTGTACAAATGAATAGTAATCCAGTTTAACTGTATTTCTTATACTAAGGTTTACTTCTGAATGTCTCTTTTTTCCCCTCAACCTCAAATGTAGTTACCCAATATTTGTGAGTTACTCTGGTTAGGTTGTAGTAGGGGTTGAGAATCTAAATGGAGAGGTAGGCTGCGGGTACAGCTCAGTGGCAGAGTACTTGCCTAGCATGTGCATGACGTAGAGTTTGATCCCTAGTCCCAGGAATAAAAATAAAATAGCAAATTAAGTGGAAGGAAAAGAATTAAAAAATTAAATGGGAGAGATGAGTAGTGATTTTTTTTTTTTGTAAGTAGCATGCAGCCTTGAAAGACTTAAAGAACTTAAAGGGAAAGTGAGCAGAAAGCTAAGTGTATTCGTATATGGGAAGCATTGGAAATATAGACAGGCTGATGGTACTCAAAGTTATCGAGAACTCTGGGATTTGAGCATTTGTGGTCAGTAACTCTGAATCATTAATGAGAGAGGCGTGGAATTTTAGATGAAGAATTAGGTAAAGAAAAATGCCTCTAGCATATTGCAGAAAACGAAACAAAGCAAAACAAAATTGAAAGTGTATTATTGAAATTTTAATGAAGTGGGACTCCTGAAAAGTTTCTAGTGAACAAGGGATGATGAATGAAATATATTCTTTATAATAG
The DNA here is from genome assembly GCA_004027185.1 of Glis glis. Lineage (NCBI taxonomy): Eukaryota > Metazoa > Chordata > Mammalia > Rodentia > Gliridae > Glis > Glis glis. The sequence goes on from PVJS01024258.1 coordinate 6,593, forward strand.
CTTTTATTATTGACTGAAGATGTGGAAAGTCAGTGCTAACCTTTTTAAAGAATGCTGTCCAATTTGCTTTATTTCAGTAAATCTAATATATTTATAATGATTTTCATTTGATCTGATGATCACAGTCTTCATTACCGTTCTTTCCTTGACTTTTATGTGCTATTACAGAAGTTTCTCAGAAACTTAATCTTTGTTGTGGGAAAGGTTTGTACTACTTTAATGTATAGTGATAAATTTAGCAATATAAAATATAACTTACAGAAACTTGCATCAAGTAAACCTGGAGAAACAAACATGAATTCTAGGTTTTTTGTATTTAAAATAGAAATATCTTTTTTACATTTAAGAATCTTTTTACATTTTAGATCTTTGACCTTTATATGTACTTTAATGTAATTTAAAATATAGCACTTGTTTTATAATATGTTACTCCAAATTACTAAATTCCTGATACTGTATAACCTGTTGCTATACAATATAAAATCTGTATTGATATACAATGGAATAATAGACTCTAAGAAGCAAATGAAGAGAAAGATAAAATATATATTCTCTTTTAATATATATCAAATATTTAATATGATATTATATATTACATTTATATAATATGTATTATATTTATATAATATATATTCTCTTTTGATCTTCACAATAATCCTATTTGGTAAATACCATAGTAACATCTAATAATTGAGTGTTTACTGTTTACTAAGGATTTAATCAATTTATTTGTATTGTGTACTTTCTAGAATTCCAATTCATTTATTCCTATTTTAAGCCTCAGAAATCAAATAACTTGTTTGAGGTCTCCCAGTTTTCAAAGCTAAGCCATGACTAGAATGCCAGTCTTACAGTTTTGAGATCTCATGCTTTCCTCCCTATTTTATATAGATATAAAATCGGGCTGTTTTTTATTCTCATAATTTTATTTTATACCTAGAAGTGGGAGGATTGAGGAAGTTTAAAGCTTTGAAAGGAATTTAAAAGATTTTACAATTTAGAAAATTCAAGTCCATAGTAGGTTATAATTTACCAAGTTTATTCAGTTGATTGATAAGTGATAATAGTATCTAAGTATTGTCATATCATCTTGCAGTGCTCTCTTTAGTTTTTCATAAGTCTTATCTTTATAATTTTCTACGTACATAAATTTATATTTCTTGAAGACACAAACTCACAATAAAGAGGCTGTAAAGCAGATAAAGTGGATATAGGAGAAAAGTGTATCTTAATAAGATTTTACATAGAGTTACAGGTGGACAACTAAAAGATGATGTACTCCTTTTGCTTCTGTTTTACTTTTATAAAGAGAAATGAAAATGAACATACCTGACTTTGAAAAATTATTTATTGGTTCCCACTCCCTAGCAAATAAGTGCACAGGACTTCTGGTAAAGCTCTTTTCCCCCTAATATTACATTCTTTTTTTGAAACTTGTGTATTTACTCATAGAGTGATTGATAATGCCGTGTAGTAAGTTAATGCAAATAGGAGGGACAGGAAGAATGAGGTTTCTTTATCTAGGTGTTCAGTTTGTGGCTTCTTTGCCTCTTCTTCACTATCCTCCCCTGTTATAAACTGCAGGATAAAGACATAGGTTTAACCTTTTTGAAATCTTATTTCAGTCACTTTGCAAAGGGGTTTCATACACAAGATTTCTCATACCTGGAGGGGCGCATTTACTGCTATTTTTTTTTTTTTTGGTGGTACTGGGGATTGAACCCAGGGGCATTCTACCTCCCAGCTACACCCCCAGCCCTATTTTTTATACTTTATTTTGAAACCAGGTCTCACGAAGTTGCGGAGGGTCTCACTAAGTATCTGAGTCTGGCTGCGAACCCGGATCCTCCGGTCTCCGCCCCCCAAGTACTGGGATTACAAGCGTGTGCCACCACGCCTGGTGCCTGCTATTTCATTTTAAAGAATGTTTTGGCCTTAAGAACCTAGAAAACGGGTTCTTTTTTTATAAATTAAGGCATTAGTATGAACAGCACTGGCGGTTTATTTTTAATTAAAATAAAAACACGTTACTAAATTCTTAATCATAAAGAGAATATTGATAAAAGTGTGCAGAGGTGGCAGTGGGACTTTAACGATGCATTAGAATCCTTAGAAAATGTGTTTTGCCCAGAACTGGATGACAGGCAGTTCTCTCTGAAGGTTTAGAACATAGTATTGTTGATGCGGTAGTTTGTAGAAAGATTTGTCTGTCTTCTTTTGTGACCGGTCTGTTGTTAACCACCCAGTGAGTTTTTATTATCAAATACATTTTCCAGTTCTAGCATGTCCTTTTTATGTTTTTATAGATTTCAGTTTCTTTTTGAAATCCTCTCTTTTCATCCACCTTTGCTTCCTATTTTCTTGAATATGTTGATCATAGTTTTAGAGCAAGTTGGTTGATAATTTGGTTGGTGGCTTAGACAATTTGCATGTCATAGATAAGTCATTTGTCTAAGAATAATCTTTTAAAATGGACAAATTCTTCTTTACAAATTTATAGCTCTGTAGTATAATGAACAGAGCATGAGCTTTTAAAGGCCATGCAACCCTCGCATCAAATCCTAGCTCCACTTTTCCTAATGTAGCTTCAAGTTTCTTGACGTCTCAGTAAGGCTTCATTTTATATGTAAAATGAAAGTAATATAAGCTGCTTTATAGGCTTTGTTGCACAGGTTACATAAGGTAACAAAAGGAAGAAACCTATAGCATGGGGTCAGACCCAAAGTCAGGATCCACAGATGCTAATTCCTTATATATTCTTATTTCCCTAATTGTCTATTATAATTCATCAACAGGTTACTTTTTAACCCCATTTCTACCTGCTAGTCGTAAGCACTGATTCTTTTGTAATTATATATAGTTTTGCAAAAAGTCCCTGATAGCAGTATTTTTTATTTTAGTGAAATTTGTCTTACGAATAGTTTTTTAAAAATTTCTGTCAACCTAAACTCAATTTTAGTTTTCTGAAATGTTATTAGTATTTTATCAAGTGTTACCTGAGTTAAATGGGTAATTCCCTTAAAATTGTGTGCAATATTTCATGGCAGTGCATATGTGACATGACATTTTTTTCTGGAGAAAGAGTCTGTAGTTTTCATCATCCACAAAGTAGTCAGTATAACCTTAAAAAAGTTAAGAGCTACTTGCTAGCCTAGCTCATAAGATCTTGAATCATCCATTTGATCGTAGGTTACGTAAGATCAGCACCTATACATCTCCACTCAGTTCTGCATTAGGGGTGTGTGTGTGTGTGTGTGTGTGTGTGTGTGTTTTACTGGATATTGAACCCAGGGGTGTTCTACTTCTGAGCTACACCCCCAGCCCTATTTTATTTTTTATTTTGAAACAGAATCTTGCTAAATTACTGCATGCTGGGCGAGAACCTGTGATCCTCCTATCTCAGACTCCCAAGTACTGGGATTATAGGATTACCTTGCCCAGGCAAAAGAATACTTTTGGTACATGGTGCACAGAATGTTATCAATTGTTTAGCATATCTCTATCTAACAATAGGACTTTTTTTCTTTCTTCTTTTTGCAGTACTGGGGATGGAACCCAGGGTCTCACACATATTACCAAGTGCTCCACTACTGAGCTATATCCCCAATCCAAGAATAGCACTTTTTAACAAACATTACTAAATCCTTGTTCTAATGATATATTACTGGGTATTTTAGTATATTTAGATTATTTGAAAGTTAATGTTCACATACAGATTTTAAAAGGAACTTTTAGAGAGAAGGGAATTTGGTTCAAAATCCCTTTGAGGAATCTATTCATATTCTTATTCTATCTCACTGGTAATTCAGGTTTTTCATATATCATAGTATTGAGATATGCCATTTAATTTTCTGCACATCACTGGAATTAAGATTTAACATAAATACAGAACAAACAGAAGCAAATCAAGTAATTTTCCCTTAAGTTTCTCCTAAATTAAAATAACTCATTCTAAATGATATATGGTTTCCTTCTTAATAATGTATAACTAAAATATTATTTCACTTATTCAGCATTTTCAGTTTGTACAGTTATAAATATATGTATAATTCTTATTTGAAAAACACTTAAAATGAAAAATAAGATTATGAATACATTCAAAGCATTATTCTAGTTAAAGCTTAATTAGTGCATTATAAATTTAGGGGTTTAAAATTCAAATTTGTTTTAAATAAGAAATCGAACATTTGTAATTTTGCTTTGATATTCTATGATGTTGTGAATAAATCCAATTCAAATAAATTTTAGTTGTAGGTTTAAGTAGTTGAAATTTTATAAGGGTTATAAAAGTTTGAAAGACTATTTTAAACTAATTGTGAATAAATTAACAATTGGTAATGAATATATACTATTAAGTAATAGTGGTAATAGGAGAGTAATACATTTCAGGTTTTCTAAATGGTTTCTTGCTTCCTTGAAAGACTTTATTTATGTCTATTGGCACCTAATTTGTCTATAGGGAATAGTAATTTATTCCTTAGAAAATTAGGGTACTTAGGAAAAATTACAAAAATACTTTATAATCACATTTGAATTTTTAGGAAATCATCATTTTCTATTTCAGTAATTTAGCTTTCTGTGGTGTTTTATATGTATTTTACTATTGTAAGCTTAGTTTAGATTCTTCTTTGGAAGTTATAGGGGTATGTCATATCTGATATTTGCTGTTGGTTAATCATTGAATTAGCCATTTTATGAATTAATCAGATCCTTTTCCTTCTCTTGGAATTCTCATGTTTTGGCTTATTTCCACAGTTCCACCTAAAATTTCAAAGGGACCACGCACAATAAAAATACAAGCCAAAATGTTTGTCCTTATGTTACTACTTCTTATTGCTCAACTTATTTATATTGCTCAATTTATTTAATGTCTATTTAGTAATTGAAATGATGTTTTTGACTCTCTTGTCATTTTAAGAAGCTATTAGGACTAGTTTGCCAGTGAGGAAAATAAAACTACCAAGGTGTTGAAATGAAGAAATGCGTTGTTTTAAAAAAGTCATTCAGAGTAAGCTTTCAAGGGAGATAGATGGGTGGGAGTCCAGATTCTTGGAATTGTCCTCTTCCAAACCAGGTTAGTGATGACATCATTCTCAACAACAAATTGTTTTGCTTACATGGTGTAAGTTGGTGGTCTTGGTTCTTTTAATTAAAGAATCCGTGATAAAATTACATTTCTTGTTGATCATCTTAGGCAGAAAGATTGAGGATTCATTGGCAAAGAACCACTAACCTGTCCTCTCACCCCCAGGGTGTGAGCACTGAAAAAGGATTAAGGGCCACTGTAGGGAAGCTTGTACTGAAGCCCACACTGCCCTTTCCCCCGTTCTTTCAGCTAAATAGAAGATTTTTAGTTCCCATGACTGTCAATCCAGTGCTTTTCACAAGCACTAAATTCTTTTAAGAAAATTAAGATGACTTATTTTTGGAAGCTGGTCTAAGATGTTTTGTTGGTGTTTCATGTTGACAGATCTTATACATATTTTTTTCGGATGCATATTAATTTGCCTCAACTTTTGAATTTGAAGGTCAATATAAACATTTAAAATTCCAGGACAGGTTTTTATATGATTAGGTTTACTTGTCCAGTCAGTAAGTATAGAGTTTGGCAATGGTGAATCTTATATTTCATTAGAAATAGCTGGTAGCTCTGTGGACATAAACTCTTAACTTTTATTTGTAGGTGACTGCAGTTATAATGTGCTTTCTTTTCATTGAAGTTTAAAGGCTTTGAAATTGCTTTTATAAATGCCGAAGTGTCATATTTTTTCATGATCTGCCAAATTGGTATTGTATTTAATCTTGAAAATATATTTTGATTTTGTTAACTAAAAATAATTGCAGAGTATTAAACATTCTCAGTAGTTACAGCTTTTTGTTTTCCATTTAATTTGAGCTTTTGTTGCTACTAACAAATAATTTGTGGCACAGTTTCTTTTCTTTCCTTTTTTTTTAAAATCACTGCTAGCATCTATATACTTGTCACCTTAGTGTGCTAGAAATGTTCCACTCAAATCAAGGGTTCCTTTCTGGTTTTGTATGTTCTCACCTGCTCCTCACTGTAAATCATTGAGATGTCAAGTGCAGTGATTAATTAAGCTGCACGTGCAAGTGCCTTTTTTTTCACCTGTCAAGCAGGAACAACGTCTTATAGCAAGATTAGACGGTGCTAATTCACAGCTTTTACTTCAGACTGTCAAGTGTGTAGAAATATTGTATATTTAGATGCTTATTCAGAATGTAGCATAGCAGGGTTTGTTTGGCTTAGAATTCTTAAATATTGTAAGATACAATTATTCTACCAAACCCTATCGTTAAACTCCCAATTAGAGGCAAAGAATAAATTCAGAATTCCAACATAAGTATTTTGAAATTTTAGGTTCATACTTTGTAATTATCTTTTATTCAGATACTGGTAGTTGATATAAGGTATTTAAATATTTTAAAGTTTTTTAGTTAATTGTGTTTGCGTGTGTGTGTGTGTGTGTGTGTGTGTGTGTGTATCATAATGAGAGCCATTCATTATAATGTACCATGGGTTTAAATTTCTGATGAAATGATGATGGTGGTAGCAACATTATTTCTTTGAGTAATAAATATTTGCAAAATGTAACGTTAAGCTTTTGAGTTCTATTTTTATTTATTAATATAAAACAGTAGACTTTGAAAAGCTTGTTCTCCCTACCCTAGTTCTTTCATCCCCTTCTCCCCTTTAAACCATCAGTAAAAGTAAAACCTCAAATTGTATAGTAATCTTAATCTATTATTAAAAGGTCCTAGAAAGGAAGATTACAAGGTAGATTCAGGTTTTGAATCAGTTTTACCATTGGTTTAGCAGCGGGTGGGCAGGCAGATGCCTGCTCATAGTAGAACCTATTGCCATTTTTCACCATTGATAGAGTAGCCTTTCAGAGTCAATGAGCTCTGTCAATGTGAGCTTGTCAAGGCTACAACTTCATAGACCTGAGAGGCGGTTTGAGAGGTCAGCCCTTTTCAGGTTCGCTGTGATGCAAATGAACTTTAATGCTTAAACAACTATTGGAATTTTTATGTCTGCTCCTTGTTCTTTTTTCTTCACAAAGTCATTGACGAGACATTCAGTGCTTTTTAAATTGGAAGTTGCATTGTGCTAAAGACCTAGTACAGATTTACGGAGGGCTGAAAGCAGTTAGATCATGTTCTTTTCATGGTGCGATTAGAATCAAATCGATTTCCCTACAGCCTTCAGCATTCAGATGGCAATTTTAACAAAGCTTGGGGGCTAGACAAGGGACAAAACGACTGAACTGAATGTTAATTACACTCTGCAGCCTTATTTTCTTTTGATTTGGGGCTGACTGGCAACTAAATTAACAAAAAGTGTGACCATAACTGCTGCCCTATTTTCATTTAAAAGGAGAGCTGCCTCTAAAAGGCTATCTTTACAAAGAAACAAGTGAGGTCTGCTGATCATTGTTAACAAGGGCACTTTTTTTTTCCTTTAAAATTCTTGCCAAAAAGGCTGTTCAAAAAAAGTAATGTAATAAATTAGTCATTGGCATATTATTACCCAGAGAGGTAGTTGATTTTCTGATTTTTATGGCATAAGCTTGGAAAATTTAAGACAGTGGTGGTGATTCGTTGGCAGCTATGAATTATAATTGGTGCTCTGTGACTTTGGTGTGTCTTTAGTATGTTCACTATACTAAAAGGTAATGTTAGAACTAGATTACAGTAGATACTTCAAATAAATATTGTTTTATTATGTAACATTAAACTTAAAACCAGCTTGATCCTAACAATTTTTCACCTAGTTCCCCCTTGTTTGACATGAAGATTTTCATATTCAATTATTATACTTACAGTTGTATCACATTAATAGCAGTAGATGCTTTTTTACTTCCCTCTCAAGAAAGCTGCAGCTGTACCAAGTTGCAGTTGATCCTTGTGGCAACACCGTCACTTGTGCACCTGCAGCTGTGTCAGTCTCATCCTAACACCTGGCACCATGAATTATCCTCTCCTTTATTCCTCCTTCCAAGCAAGAAGCGTTTCATGATGCATAGTATACATTGGAACAGTCAAGTGAAGTTAATTTCTCAGTTGATTCCTGTAACAGTACTTTCGGATTAAGAATTTGATTTGACTAACAGGCACCACTTTTATGTTGGTTTAAATAAAATTTCGATTATGAAAATTCTATCTGGAATAATTGATGAATTGGCTTTTAAATGTGGGTATTATCTTTAAGTATGATTTTTAAAATTTGTTTGATTTTTATAATACATGGGTGCTTTTTCTTTATTAATGTTCACTTATTTTGTTTTTGGATTCACCCAAAAGAGCATTTGCATTTTGTTAACTAGTATTTAAGTTATTATTGTTTAAAAATATTTATTAAGGAACTTTCATTACTATTTAAATATAGAAAAATAATTTTTGAAAGAAATTCTATCATTTGGTGTATGACATCAGCCTTTTAGACTTTGATCATTTTAAATCAGAGGCTAGAAATTTGAAACAGTTAAAAAGATACATATGCATAAAAACAAAGCCATATGCTTGTTAAAAAGAGTACTGTTTCTGTTAAGGTTACTATTTAGTGCTAAAACGTTGATACAGATCCAGACCATCCTATACTCAGTCACTTTCTTATAGTTCTCTATTCACACAAAAAGCAGCTGCAAAACAAAGTTTTTCTAAAACCAGTCAAGAGTAAACTTTTTCCTCATTTGTCTTCCAGACACGAAGATCGATTGAGAAGTTATTAGAATGGGAAAACAATAGGTTATACCACAAGGTGAGTACCACAGGGAGCAGCTTCGTACTGTTGGGGTCTGAATTGCACAGTATGGAAACAGATGCTTTTGTTGAACTAAAAATATGAAAGGTGGACAAATGGGTTAGTGTGTGTGCTGCAGTAAAATAGAGCTCATCTTTCTTCTTTTACTCCCCTACTTGTCTAGCTGTGCTTGCACTGGAGGCTGAGCAAAAGGAAATGCGAGACGAATAACATGATGGAATATGTAAGTTAAAGGGCTGTTTTGTGAGTTTCTCTATTAAATGATCATTTATTTTGCTTCTGATCTTATTCTTTCCATGATTATTAATCAGCAAAGGTGTCAGGAGCTTAATCTCCTGAGTGCAAGGATTTTCTACGCTTCACAGATGCATGGGTTTCATGTGCAAGACTGATTTATAAAGTTATGAATGACTTGAAAACAAGGCTTCACTGTGTTCTGAAAAATAATAAATTAATTGCCAAGATAAAATAGCCTGAACATGTGTTGATGGAGTGTGAAATTTTAGATGCTGTATAAAGAATAACCACAACTTTGGTTACGCAGCAAGTCAGATATGGCTTTTTTATATAATGCTAATCAAGTTTCCAAGTATGGAAGAAAACCTTTCAGCCAAGCCATTGGAGCTTAAGAAACCTTTAGCCTTTATAGACTTTAACTGCCCGTATACCTCCGTGGTCTTTAGAGAATCTTTCAAAGTGTTATTAGAATATTGCTTTGTGAAAATTATCTGAAAAGTAAGGAAAGGAGATGCTGATCATCCTTTGTTTATCCTTTAAAAGGCACCTAATTTTGAATATATAGACAACAAATTTTAAAACTTTTAATTTGCTGACTCCTTGATTCACTTGAACAATTGTTCTCCTTTTGAAAAGTTCAGAATACTATAGAAAATTATAAATTTTTATTTGTTCTCCCTTGAACTTGAGTGTTTTATTTTAAATATGGAAAGGTTATTATATTAAAAGAAAAAGATCGAGGGAAGAGTTAGCTGTTGAAAAGAAAAACCAGAGCCTTTGTGAAGTACCTGCTATAACATTTCTGATGATTTTTTTTCTACTCTTTGAAATAGCATAGCCATCACAGATTGTATGTGTGTATGTGTATAAAAGAGCAATTAAAACAGTGTTTAAATAGTTGGAAGTTATCACAGAATCATTTTTTTGTTAGTGTTTTCTGGTTCTTTCATTATCAGTCAAATCTCATTTCTAGCCTTGGACATAAAAGATATTTTTAAGAGTCTCTCTCTCTCTCTCTCCCCTCCCCATTCTCCCTCCCTCTCTTTTATAATAAACTAGCTGTATTTAGTGAACCAAATAATGTAGATTTTATCTTTATTATATCAAACCTGTTAATTTATGACGATGAGAAAAATACCTGATACTTCTTTATAATCATAAAAACATATTTGAGTAACTTGTTTTGAGTTTGACCTATGAAAGTCTTATATTTTCATCATAGATAGTAAGAGGGTATATGTATTTTGAGGGGAGGGATAGATACTTAGATTTAAAGGAGTTTGTGAAAAAGTATTTGCTACACTAAGCGTAAAACCATAGTGGCTCATGCTTGTAATCCCAGTACTTGGGAGGCTGAGATAGGAGGATCACCGGTTTGTGGCCAGCCTCAGCTACTTAGTGAGATCCTGTTTCAAAACTAAAAAATAAAATAGGGATGGGGATATAGCTAAGAGGTAGAATGCCTCTGGGTTCAATCCTCAGTACCACAAGACAGACAGACAGACACACATACACACACACACACACACACACACACACACACACTGAGGCTTTAATTCTTATGCGTGTGTGATAGTTGAAGGTGGGAATAACAATGTGTCAATAATATATATATATATGTCAATAGTATATATATATATATAATTATATATATTATATTTAATTTAATAAATTATATACATATATATAATTATATATATATATATATATAATTTTGTGGTACTGAGATTGAACCCAGGGGCCTTCTACCTGGGAGGTATATACCCAGCCTTATTTTATTTTTTATTTTGTGGTGCTGGGGATGGAACCCAAGGGCTTTTTACCTCTGAGCTATACCTCCAGCCCTATATTTTTTAGTTTGAAACAGGGTCTCACTAAGTTGCAGAGGTCCTCAGTTGCTGAGGCTGGCCACGAACCTGCAATCCTCATGTCTCAGCCTCCCTAATTAGTACTGGGATTACAAGCATGCACCACCACACCCAGCTTATTTTTTATTTTGAAACAGGGTCTCATTAAGTTGTGGAGGGCCTGGCTAAGTTGCTGCCACTGGCCATGAACCTGTGATCCTCCTGTCTCAGCCTCCCAAGTGCTGGGATTTCAGGCATCCAGCTGTAAAAGTTCTTTTGGAACAAATTTTAATTATAATTTTGCTAGCTCAAGAAAAGAAGTTCTTCAGAAAAAAGAAAGATAAAGAACTAACACCCTTTATCTAGAGATCACATGTCTGGGTATGGTAAAATGAGAGCAACTCTAGAACTTAGAGAGGAATTGGGTTGAAAACAGGGAAGAAGCCAGGGCTGGGGATATAGCTCAGTGGTAGAGTGCTCACCTAATATGTGCAAGGTCCTGAGTTTCATCTCCAGCATTGCAGAAAGAAAAAAAGGGGATGGAGGATGAAGACTGAAGAAAAATATTGAGTCAGCTACAGTCACCATATTATAGTAGAAAAGGCAAGGCTTTGGAGTTATGACAGTCTTTTGTTCAGATACTGACTCCACAATCCATGATGGTATGACTTCTGGGATGATCAGTTTTCTCATCGCTTGCCTCCTAATTGTTGAGGTTAAATAGATCATATAGTATGAAACACTTGGTGTGCAGTTAGTTCTCAGTACATGCCAGCCCCCTTTCCTCATTCATGCTTGAATGTGTGTGCGCTCCTCCAGTGTGTCAAGGGGCACCATTCATATCACCCACCTCCACTTACCTTCTCATTCATGCTTGAATGTGTGTGTACTCCTCCAGTGTGTCAAGGGGCACCATTCATATCACCCACCTCCACTTACCTTCTCATTCATGCTTGAATGTGTGTGCGCTCCTCCAGTGTGTCAAGGGTACCATTCATATCACCCACCTCCACTTACCTTCTCAGAAGCTTTTGTTATTTTACTTTCTTGTCTTCATAGAGCTGGGGAATTTCACATATTTGGTAAAGGTCTAGAAATAAAAATTCTCAATGATGAGGTTTTAGGTTATCAAATCAATGTCCGATTTAAGAATGCAAAGTTTTAGTTTTGAAATGTGAATGGTTTTTTCAAAAAAATTTTAAGTAATAGAATGGAACTGAAGTTTTAAGATAAAACTCTGTTTAAATCTTTTTATTAAATACTTCTTTTCCTCCTTTTACAGGTCATCCTCATAGAATTTTTACCAAAGACACCGATTTTTCGACCAGATTAGCATTGACTTTATTTACAGAGACTTTCCAAGTATGTTGTCTTTCCAATGGTGCCTTGCTTGGTGCTCTCCTGGTGGTGACATAACATCGGTTCTACAGAATTGTGTGGTGTTTTTTTGTTTTGTTTTGTTTTTGTTGTTGTTTTTTAAATAACCGCATGTTCTATGTGTGCATATTTGTCAAACTTTGCAAGTTATTTCATACAGATGTTTAATACTTAAGTTATTGTGCTTTCTTCTGTTATGTATTCTGATTTTCAAGGATTACTTTTTTGTATTCTCAAAAAAATACATTTGAACTTAGCATAAAAAGTGGCCAGCCTTTTTTATTTTATCATCAAGGTACACACAATCTTTTATAAATTCCATGACATAGAAAAACACATCTGTAAGGCGCTACTTTGTCTATTCTAGCAAGCACACCCTGTATTAGTTTTCTTCCTTTTCAAGTTTAACATAGTAATTATTTTAAAATAGTTTTCTTTAGTAGCCTTTTCGAACCTAACATACCCTTTCTCAGACAATTCCTAATTTTCTTTTTACAAGAGATATATCTGTTAGCATTATGGAGATCTATCAGAAAGTTTTGAAAAGATTTCTGTTTTTAAAGGTAATAAAGCAGGATTAAATTATTTTTTATTAGGACAGCCAAATCAACGAATGGTATGCATGCATCTAATGGTTACTAGAGCTCAGGATCACAGAACACAGTAGCATCACAAACTATGAATATTTTTGATCAAGATGGTATTAATAATGGCCTTACTTGTGTTTTTTTGTTTATCATATCTTATACTCAAAAGTATAGCAGTACTCCTTTTAAAAATGTCTAAAAAATATTTCTCCCAATTTAATACAATCTTAGAATGGATATATGTTTCTCAGTAGTTTGGGAAAGAAAGCAAATGTTTTAAAACTAAAAGTAAGCTGCTGTTTAATACCGTATTGATACTTAGAACAGGTAATTACTAAGAAATTGAGGACATATTTAGTACTGTTTTTATCCACTCGTTCACTTTCAGTCCATTTACGAGAGTGCGACATGTAAGTTTGAATCAGATTAGCTTATTACTTTTAAGTATACACATACATGCATACATATATATTTTTGTCCTCCTGGTTGTACATATCTCTATGCATTTAAAAACTTTAGATTTTTGAATGGCCTATGTGTAAATTTTTGTTTTTATAATAGCTTGAAGTTATACAAGTTTTAATGTGTGTCAAGAACTTGTTCCATACAACTGTGGTATCGAGCAATAATGTGAATAACTTTTGAAATTATATAAACTATGCTTAATGATTTGTATTAAGAATTGGTACCACTATACCTTTTTTCTTGTATTAAATTTTTAAATACCAGTTTTATTAATTTATATACCTGTATTTTTCAAAAAGTATTTCTTTGTACTTCTCCAAAGTACTGTACGTCTATATAAATCTGAATAGTTAAATGCCAGTATCTTACATCCTATATCCTATATTGGACATTAGAACTATCTTAAAAACTAGGATTTAAAACAATTTTTTGTCTGAGAATTATTTGTTTCCATTCTCCCCCAAATAACAACTTGAATTTTTAGAACACTTTTTTCTGTGAAGAGCTCAAAGTACAAAGAATTCAAATACTTCTTCTTTTATTTAACTTGTGTGTAGAGTGTGTCCTACCACCTTAAAGTAGTGAAATTAAAAATAATACTATTCACAAACTCCAGCATTCCTCTGGTTTCAGTGTGAAAAATACTATATCCCATATAATGCTAAATCTGCCTCAGGATTCAGAAAGAGCAGAAAAACATGTAGACTATGCAGCACAGTGTTCTCTATGTAAAATTGTGTAAATCTATATCGCATGGTAGTGATCAGCTTTATAAAAAGAACTTACCTATTTAGACATAATTTTTCTCCTATTATTAGTCTTCTGTCAATTGTAATTTTCAAAATTATATCCCTGTAAGAATATTTTAACATAAGGTAATTTTCATAGTTAATGAAATTAAGTATAAAATTTTAAAAAGCTTTTCTAATTTTGAGAGATATGTCAATTGCTTAAAAGTTTTCCTAGAAATGTGCACTTAAACTTCCAATGTATAGAAAAGAACCATGAATGCTTAGTGTGTGGCATTACCATAAGCCAGTTATGCCTTGAGCAGTTAGAATTTCATGCTTGGATTTTCATTAGTAGCCTTCAGTGTATTATCATTTCTTGAATCATGAATTTAAGTGCCCATGTTACTGGAAATTAGAAATGTGTGAGATGCCCATGTTATGTGAACACCAGTCTGAGAAAATACTTAAAGTGATGATTGTTCTTTAGTTCATGTTTTCTGATTTAAAGTGTGTAGAACTCAAATCATAGGTACTTTTTAAACTGACCAAGAAAAGATGTTATTGGCAGGAAATCCTATGTATAGATTTTATATAGACTAAGTTAATGACTTAGGCTCTTTTTAAATACATTACTAGCACTCTACAGGCAATCATCATTCCAGTATAGAAACATTCTTTTTCTCAAATATGCACTTTGCAAACCCTACTGTATTTTAATACATGAATGGATATATGGGTTAAAATAGACACTCCATAGCCCAGTGACTGTAGTAAAACTGATTGACACATTTTAGCTTTTGAGGTGGATGTTGTCCTTCCCTCATAAGGGGTCGCCTTATCTATCTGTAGTGATCATCAGATGCTTTATTAAGACTCTTTAATGGATAAATTTTAGTCCTTTAAATAATAAACCTGTAATTTGGCATAAAACCCACAAGATAAATGAACAAAACCTTCAATAGTAGCAAACAATGTTTTCCTTATTAGAAGAACTAGTTTTCTAGTTGAATAATTTTAAATGAGGAAGAACCACTCCTTTCCCCCATGGTTGTGTTTTCTGTTTTACCTATAGTTTCTGATTGTTTCTGTCTACTAGTAGACACAGGCCAGCCATATAAGACTTTGACAACATTCCATTTTTATCATTGGTTGTTTAATGATATATTAAATAGTGATATGCACAGTTGGTCCTACAGTGGCATGACTTCAAACAATACTAGTTTTATTCACCATTATGTATGCAGTCAGACTGTTTTAACTTGCCTTGTATTTGATTTCACATTCACGTCCTTTAGCTGCATGCCTTATGTTTCACTGTGAATATTTGCTGTGGCTTGCTGTTGGTCAATAGTACTAAATCAAAAGTACAATGTGTTTAAAACTGTCTTTGACCAAACTCCAGCATCTAGTCCTGGACCCTCTTTCCTTCTATCCTTCTTAAGCACCATGGATTCTTCTGCTGTCCTCTTGTTGGTCCAGAATTTTCACCCAGATCTGAACATAGCTCAGACATTGCCTTTTTAAGCTGGGTGTGGTGATGCACGTCTGTAATCCCAGCATTTGGGAGGCTGAGACAGGAGGATTGCAGGTTCAAAGACAGCCTCAGCAAGTAGTGAGACTCTCATCAACCTCGTGAGACCCTGTTTCAAAATAAAAATAGGACTGGGGATGTAGCTCGGAGGTAGAATGCCCCTGGATTCAATCCCCAGTAAAACACACACACACACACACACACACACACACACACACACCACATGCATTGCCTTTTTATCTTCCTTCCTCAAAGCCCCCAGTGAGAATGTTAGTTCATTTGCATTCTTAGCTAGGTGTTTAGAAGACCAATTAAAGTGAGTCACATTAAATGATGAATGACTGACACCCTCAATTCTGCAAAGTTGGTACTTGCATTTTTTAAAAATGAAGTTTCTTAATTGATGCAATTGGTATTTTCCTTCTCAGCAGATCCTATCTGTCCAGACTTTCCAGAGAGAGAGAGAGAGAGAGAAAGAGTAATAGGATGGTTGGGCCTAGGGCTGTTTCTCAAACCACTGTTTTTGAAGGAAGCTGATTTATATCTAATTTTTGGTAGGAAAGAATAGGTCAGTCCTAAACCAAAGTATGAATTATTGCACAGTAGTTTGTATTTAACTATTTAACTCTTTTAAAAGGGTTAAATGGCATTAACTCTTAAGTTTTCATTGATATAATAGCCACCTTCATGTTGATTTTGGTAACATACTTTTTATATAAGTTGAAATAAAAAATAAAATAGGGCTGGGGGTGTAGCTCAGAGGTAGAATGCCCCTTGGTTTAATCCCCAGTACCACAAAAAAAAAAAAACAACGAAAGAAAAGAATTTGAAAGACATCTTTTTGAGTTACCTTGTTCTGCACATTTCCAAAAATTTTTAGACAGTTTCAGAGAAGCCTAAATATTATTTATATAATTAACCATAATTCTGTGTACTTATTTCTATAATAGGATTCAATATGCAAACTGAACCAATAAAGTATTCAGTATTATTTTAGTAGATGATACTGAAAGCATATTTAGGACCCTGATCCTGATTTTGAATTATTTCTAATATTCTACAAGATCATGAAATTACTTGGCCTCTTTGCTTTTGTTTTCATTTCCAAAACAGGAAAATGCTATGACTACCTCATGGTGTTACCTTGTGAAACAATAGTTATTAAGTCCTATATGAAAATAATAGATGTTTAATAGTAATGATTGAGTAGCTTTTTTGACTTATTTTCATTTCAGTGTAAATTTGAGTTATTGTCAAATTTTGTATTTATAACTAAAGAGACTGGGAACACTCTATATGTACTTACAATACTTTGTGCATTTAAAAATCAGGAAAATACTAAATGTAATACTTGAGAGAAGTTTCTTTCCAATAATATATTTTAAGATATATTTTTAAAATATTCCCTCTATTTCATAAATGTGGTGCTCTTTGAGAGTTGACTACTTTTTTCTTTTTATGAAAAACAGTAGACACTGTTTTCTAGCTTTTTCTCTCAGAAATATTCCAGTGAACTCACTACACCAGGCATTCTTAATTTGGGGGAAGATAAACTATCTATTGCTTTATTGTTCTTGTTTTTAAAAGAAACATAGTACCAATCATCTTTCAAGAGAAGATAGGTGATATAGGTCAGTGTTTTGTCTACTCCTGTTTTGAGACACAGTGTATCCTCAAACTTAAGTTTTTTTTCCCATTATATCTCCTACTGGTTCTTAATTTTGTAAAATTAGTTCCAGTTCTTTCTCTTGACATAAATACTTTACACATTTAAAGTCTAGAAGGAAAAGAGTCTTCTATTCTCTCAAGAAACTTATTGTACTAAAGACTTTTTCCTCTAGTAGAGGAAGAGCCTATTTAACTAGGCAACTTCATTACATTGTTATAATGTCATCATGAACAGGAGTTTATCTTCACTCAAGTTATCAAAGCCCTTTTAAATTGTTTTTACATTTGTTGAAGCTATTAGCATTGTGCCCTTTTAGAAGAGTTTAGTATTTTGAAGCTTGATCATGACAGCAGAAGCAAGTTACACATGATTGGAAGGCAAGATGTGAAAACCTACTGATTGAGAGAAATAACTTCATTGTTATTCTATCTGTGCTGGCTTATGAAGGTGATAATTACACAATGGGCATGAATCACATGCAACTTTTTGCTTTCTTTTATACATTCTTGTACATAATTGCAAGGGAAGTTATTTTTAATGAAAAATCATGTTCTAGATAGAGTTTTCCTCTACTGTCATTTCCTTTGAGAAGAGGCTACCTTGAAGAAAAAGTGTGCTTCTATTATAATTCAAATGTGACAATTTTTAGAAAATCCTACTAAATAAAAGATTGTAGGAATTTGTTCTTATGTATGTAAATGAACATGAAATAGTTCTCAAATAAAATAATCAGAAATTTCTGATGGGTAACCAGTTATGCAAAACCTAGAGCAAGGTCCCTTTTAGCTATGCTTTCAGGTAATTCTAATAACATTCAAGTAAGTCCAGTAACATTAAAAAGTGAACATAACTTTGGTAAAAAAAAAAAAAATAAGGTTGAGCTGGGTGTGGTGGCACACACCTGTAATCCCAGTACTTGTGAGGCTGAGACAGGAAGATTACAGGTTCATGGCCAGCCTCAACAACTTAGTGAGGCCCTCCATAACTTAGTGAGACCCTGTTTCAACATTAAAAAAAATACAAGGGCTGGGTATGCAGCTCAGGTAGAATGCTCCTGGCTTCAGTCTTCAATACCATACCCACACAGATGCACATATACACCCACACACCCACACACCAAAAAAAGGTTGAATTTCAAAGGCATGTGTTATATTTTTCTTTCATTATTAACAAAGATCAAAACTATTGACAAAGATGGTGTGTTTTTCTTACAATGAAAATTTTATTTGCTTAGAAATTTGTTGGCATTTATGGTTGTGAAGAAATATGTAGATGGGTTATAGTTAAGATGGCTTGGTTTGGGGTTCCTTGTGGTTTGCAGTATATCTAGTCTTATAAAATTAAGTCTTATTGGTTGGGGTTTTTTTTTTTTAGTTAACAGATGTGAAGACGTAGTTTGAGGTAGGTATTTTTTTGTCTTTTTTACTTTTTGTTTGTTTACTTGCTTTGACTACTGAGTGTTATTTTTAACTTAATCTATTGTAATATGTGATTTCAACACATAATTTCATGCTCAAAACTAAAATATTCACAGCATTTGGTCTTTAGAGACTAATATGTTAAATAAATCTTAAGCCAATTTGGTAGAGTTGGAAAAGGGAGGCTGGAACTCTTAGAGACCAAATTAAAGGAAACTGACCAAACTAACAATGTCTGTTAAAATATCCATATTAATGAGTACACACACACACACACACACACACACACACACACACACACCTACCTTCAGTAGATGTTAGCTACATAAATGTCAGGGAATCAAATAACTCAGCTGACGTTATGAATATGAGTTTAGGAACTGTGTGCAGTGAATTTAAAGAAAAGTTTATGTATCATGTGTTTATGAACTTGCATCTTAGTTAGGAAACAATAGAAAAACCAGGTGGGATATAGCTCAGCAGCATAATACTTGCCTAATATGTGTGGTACCCTGGGTTTGATACCCAGTATTGCAAAAACAAGCCCAAAGAACAGGATTGAAAAAGCACAGCCTATGTATTACCCCTTTTTCTTCAAAAATTTTATTTTAGTTGTCCCTAAATTTTAAAATGCAGCTTTTAGATAGGATTATCAATTATTCTGTGTAGGTTTTTAAGCTTTCAGGTGAAGGCATAAATAATTCTAATCACTACTCCCATAAATACACATATTAGCAGTATTTACTAAAGCTCTGTATTGCATTGTATCAAGTGACTTATTTGTCAAATAAACTTTCTTTTATTTTATTTGATTGACCCAGATTCCAGTGTAAACCTCTATAAAATAGTTCCATATACATATATTATACACAAATATAGAGAGATAATTCTAAGGTACATTAACTGTTACTTAGCTCATGAAGACATCTCTACAATAGGCAGTAAAAATGTTTTTACCTTTATTACCTGTATTGTTTTAGTTAAAATACAAATGATTTGATTCTGTATGAGACATTTAAAAACTAAGAGGAAAATGTTATTTGGTTATTTTTATATTTTCTTGGATCATCTCAATATTGTAGTTTTAAAAATTTATTCCTTATTTTTTGAATTTCAATTCTCTTATTCACATTTTTCATTCTAGCAAAAAATGTGAACATTCTCAGCAGTGTATGAGGTTTCTTTTTTCACAAATGGAGACTCCAGCAAAAATGCCATTACTGCTTACAGACTGTCTTAGAATCCATCGCAGAAAGTGTAAAAGATAGCCCAACCCTTTGTACCTAGAGTCTTATACATTGTTAGATAGCCATTCAATTTTCTTTGTATTGTGTGTGAGATGAATATTTCTTGAGACTTTTTTGTTTGCTTTACTAAAGAAATCAACCAAGAAAAAAAACTCTCAAAAAACAAAACAAACAAAAAACACCCTGTAACTCATGTGAAGCATGCAGGGTGTTGTAATTTCAGTTTGCAAAGCGGTGTGATACAATGTTGCTGAGCCAAAAGCACACATAGATTTAATGTAGCCAATTGTGTACTTTTGAAAAAAAGAGTAACTGTTCCCTGTGAGTTAATTTTGGATTTTTTCAAAATCTCTCTTTTAGGCTTTGTGCTGGATTCTTCCAGACAAATGCGTATTCCATGTGGGCCACTGTTCTGCTAAATGCTCTCAGTTCTCCTTTTGCAATCAAGATTATGTTGCTAAGGAGATTTTGCTTTTATTGGTGCCATTGATTTGTGTTAATACGTTTTGAATACCTCTTGGTATTCTTCCGTAGACAAGGCCAAAAGAAAAACTTCCCCGAGTTTCCCAATTTACATTACAAATGGAGCGGTGGTGTAATGAAGCCGATATAAAGTGGGCAGTTGAAAGGGAACTAAAGAAGGGCACTCAAGTGAGAAATGAAGAAATGTGCCTAGTGCAGTCTGTGGGCTGCCCTCCGTCCAGCTGCAGGAACTGGCTCTGGCCAGAGGTAGAGTGAGCGAGCACCTCCCTCTGCAGAGACCACCCACTCTTGAAGCCAGGGCTCTACATAGATGACCTCACTGGCTAACATAGGCCATCTAAGAAGTGAGACACTTCTGAGGAGGTAAGAGATGGTTCTTTTTCACGCCTCTTTTTGAGTCTTTCTTAGATCATGACTTAGGCCAGACTTCCTAAAACCTTGTGACCTTAAATTGTCTTGTAAAGAAGTACTATAGATGAACCAGTTCACATTCTGAAAACTAGCACATTTCAAATCTTGTTTTTATGTCTCCCTAGGTGAGAAGGATGTTAACTAGATCAAATTAATTTTAGTGATATATATGCTCCCTGACTTTGTATCACATTCTAGATGCCAAAGACTCTCCTTACTGTAAAACCCAAATATTCTGTCTGTGAGTAGGAGAGACCAACTAGAGTGTCTAACCAATGCAGCACATAAAGGTGCTAACGCCTGCTGTGTGGCACAACCACCTCTTTAGTGGCTCACATTGTTCAGACAGCATAGTATGAACATGGTTTTTAAAATCAAAGAACAGATATTGGACCTATCAAGGAACTTTTAGATATTTTAAATGAAAAATGTCAAAAATAATACAGAAACCAGGAAAAATTGCTGCAGGAGTCTGAGGAAGTTAAGAATTGATCACAAAGCATCTCAAGTGTTGACTATATTATTTGTAGATGAAAATTGACTTTATATAGAAACAATTTTAATTATTTCAGCAAAATAGTGCAAACTATCAGTTCTTTAATGTCAGATGATCTGGGCAAGATGAATAAATTAGAGATATTCTGCTACCACTGGGAAACGTGAAATTATAAAAACACTGAAAAAGAAAATCCTTAGTTTCTGTATTTAAAATCTTTCTATTTAGTAGATTTTTTTCTCCAAAGATGACTGTCAGCCACTGTGCTTCAAATTAATACAATCTCAATGTCCAGACCAAATGTAACAATTTTTGTTTTATATCACAAAATCTTGATTTACTTGTTCTTCTGGGTTTTTCCCCCTGTAATATTTTTAAAGTTTTAAAAATTAATTAACTCCAGCTTAAACACTAAAGTTGGATAATACAGGGAGGAATTTATATTTTCAGCCTGGTGGCTGTCAGTGGTTTCTATATTAATGGTACCATTCTTCTATTGCATAATACCAAAGTTAAGAATTCCAAGAATGGAAAACAGCTAAGAATTCATTATAGATGGAATTAATTATAGGCAATGAGAAGACATTATATATGATAAGAAAATTTTTAAGTTGGAATTAATGAATTGAAACTGACTTTTAAATTAATTTAAGCTTTAAAGTTCTTATGCTGGGAGAGCCTGACCTTCAGAGGTAGGTATACCTGTTCATGTACATAAAATGTAACAATGTGATTTTCCTCTGAGCATCAAACATATAACAAAAATCTCATTAAATTATTTCCCAATGTACAATTTACCAGAGGTATCCTAAGATTATGGGCTATGCAAAGCTTTTCATTGTTCTGTTGGTAACATACTGGTACCTGCTGGATGGTAGGGTGTGTGTGTGTGTGTGTGTGTGTGTGTGTGTGTGTGTGTGTGTATTGGTGGGGAGAGAGCCCAGGGCCTCACACATGCTAAACAAATGTTCTACTAC
>PVJS01024259.1:0-28850 GCA_004027185.1 Glis glis
GGAGGTGGCCAGGACGCCCTGAGTGTGAGCAGGGACCTGAGGGCAGCGAGGAGTGACTGTGCAGACACCTGGGGGAGAGGGCTCCAAACGGAGGAAATGACAATTTCAGGGGTGCTCAGAGAATGGAGGACATGCTGCTGACCTGACCCAGTAGGAGACACACAAACACCCCAAAGCTGAGGGCCAAGACACCTGCTGAAGATCCTGAGCCCATCTTTCCATCTAATATAAGGTCCCCATATTGATGGACCTCTCTCCCTCCCTCCTAGCCTCACTTTTAACCCTCTGGAGCCCGCCCACCACTGCCCAGCTCACTGTTGAATTGGTGCCCTCCAACGCTGCGGAAGGGAAGGATGTTCTTCTACGGGTCCACAATCTGCCAGACGGTCTTGCAGGGTTTCGCTGGTACAGAGGGGACAGGGCAGTCAGCAGCCAGCTCATTGGAGTGTATGTTACAGCCACTTAAGGCACTACCTCAGGGCCTGTGTACAGCCAGCGAGAGACCATATACCCCAACGGTCCCTGCTGTTCCAGAACGTCACCCTGGAGGACACGGGATCGTACACCCTGCAAACCGTGGATGTGAATCTTCAGAGCATGGTGGCATCTGTACAGTTGCGCGTATACCGTGAGTGATTCTCTGTGGCCTCTGCTTGCTTGGTGGGTTAATTCCACCTCACACAGGACCGTCAGGCCTGCACTGAGCCTGCCTCCCCCTCCTCATTCTGTCCCCATGTTGGGGATTGAGCATTCAGTGCAGGACACGCACAGTGGAGACCAACGTCAGCAGATCAGAATCCTTCACCTGGCTGGGCGTGGTGGCACATGCTTGTAATCCCAGTACTTGGGAGGCTGAGACAGGAGGATCTCAGGTTGTGGCCAGCCTAAGCTACTTAGTGAGACCCTCTGCAACTTAGTGAGACGCTCTTTCAAAATAAAGAATAAAAAATAGGGCTTGGGGTGTAGCTCAGAGATAAAATGCCACTGTGTTCAATCCCCAGTACTGCACACACACACAGAGAAAAAAAGAATCCTTCACCTGAACCCTCCCTGCAGCGAGAAGGGTAGTCCTGAAGGGGCTCCTCAGCCCAGGGAGCTCTGTGCCATCCCAGACCCCGAGCCCTCTGCCTCCATGAACATGTCCTGAGAAAGACCCCATTGGACTCAGGCAGAGCCTGGTTGAGGGGTCCCTGATCCTCACAGAGAAGCTCAGCCCCTGGAAGACTCTGCCCCCACCCTGTCCAGGCTCCTGGCTGGAATTTGGTCTCCTGGGCAGGACTGACTGGGAGCAAGGAATTATCTACTGCCACAGGTCATGGCTCCTGGTACCGGTCACCAGTCAGGGCTGGGCCCCAAGAGCCACGTCTGGGCAACCTCGAAGCTCAACCCTTCCCCTGAGACTCAATGTGGAGAGCACGGGGACCGATCCCCATGCTACTGGCGCCTGCCCTGGGGGACTAAGGAGACAATGCCCTAGGTGGACCAGTTTCCGAGGGGAGGAAAGAGGAGAAAAGATGCTCCTGGAAGCACCGTTTCCAGATGGATCATGCCCTGGGGGTCGACTCCTGGCCAGTAGGATCACCGATCTATTGATTTGGGCAGCTCCTGTCTGTCAAGCTTTGGGTCAGAAACTGTGAATATTGTCAGGATAATTCAACCTGGCAGCTAAACACCATTTTTCCTACTTTACTGAAGAGATACTAAGCACAGGGAGACCAGACACTGAATCTGGGTCTCACAAAGGCAGGTGGCAGATCAGAGTCACTTGAAGTGCGTCTGTCCCACAGCCGCTCCTCTCCTCCACCAGGGAGGCTCATGAGGTGTCTCAGCACCCCAAGCTCATCTGTGCCTTCAATCCTAACCTCAGAGGAGGGAGAGACGATGGGGAACTAAGCAGGTTTTACTCTGCAGCTCAGTCACCTGCTCCGCTCTGAGTCGGTCTGGGAATGTGCAGGCTCCCAGATGGTGGCGCCTCGCCCTCCCTCACTTCCCTCGGAGCACTTGGCTTCCTGGGGTTGGGGTCACTCCCAAGGAGTGTGGACAACAGGCCTTGTTTTCTCCTCTGCAAGATCCAGTCCGCAACCAGCTCAGAGCCCAGCTTGTCACAAGCACGCAGTCGCTCTTGATGGTGGAGGGAGGCAATGAATGAATGATCCATAATCCCTTCAGAGGTGGGGATCATGGACCCAGTCTTGGACACTATGCTGTCTTCTAGAAAAGAAAATTCCTCCTAACAATTGTTCAGACTCTTGGGTATTAATACTAATTTCAGATCTGGAGGAAATTTACCTGCTCTTGAAATTTCAATCTCATATCTCCCCAGCACACATGGTCCATGAGATTTTTTTTTCATAAAACAGGGGACTCTCTAAGTTGCTGAGGCTGCCCTCAAACTCGCAATCCTCCTGTCTCAGCCTCCCAAGTACTAGGATTACAGGCATGCCCCGCCACGCCAGCTGAGGGCCAGATTTTAGGCATGTTCATGTTCCCTCTTTCCTCCAGGCAGTTCTGTATTTGGAAATGTCCACCTGCGTTTCAGGAAAGAGTCACATGCTTCTCCCCGGCCCTCTGCAGTGGGAGAAGAACAAGGACTAGAACATGGTTCTGCTGGCAAGGCACCAGTATCTGCTGCTGACCCCCTCCCTCTTTCTAGATTATTCCTTCACTCATGCTCCACACTCTATGAGGTCACATCGCTTATCAGTCACAATCACCCTGTGGCCCCATGACCTTAGTACACAACTGCCCCAGCCTTGCTCCCAATCTCCCCACGTGTCCCTTTCCCAAAACACCCCGTCCTCAGCCAGCCAGGCAGCGGGCAGTGAGGACCAGGAGGGACAAGACGGGTCTGTCCTGGACCAAAGGCTACAGAGGCTTTGCAGAAGGGACAGAGCCATCCTCGGGCCACCCTGCACCTTCCAGCTCAACATGGCCCTAAGAGCTGCCGAGGACCCTGAGGAGGAAGCGTGGCCCAGGCCCCAGACCCACTCTCAGTCGGTCCCCTCCTCTTCTGGTCCACAGAGCTGGTGACACAGCCTTCCATCCGAGCCAGCAACGCCACAGTCACAGAGCAGGATCCTGTGGTGACCTGCCTCCCCAATGGCACTGGAACCTCAATCCGGTGGATCTTCAGTGACCAGAGTCTGCAGCTCATGGACAGGATGACGCTGTCCCAGGACCACAGCAGCTGGCCATAGCCCCCGTCAGCAGGGACGATGCCGGGGAGTGTCAGTGTCAGTCTCCAACCTCGTCAGTTCCAGCGAGAGCGACGTCCTCAGGCTGAATGTGGACATGAGCCACTCTTGGCCCCTCCTATCCCTCATGAAACTTCATGTTGACATTTCTTCCCTGTAAAACGGCCGCTATCAGCACTCTTGTTTATAGGATAGTCGATGGCATGGAGGTGGGACGTGCTTAGAAGACTCGTATGGAGTCAATACATGCTCAACACTGTGAACTGACATTGTCACTCTTTTCACCCAAGGTTGTATTTCACACCAGGTCCCACCCCTTGTAGGCCTCAGTAGCACCTTCTCCACTGTAGAGGTGATGGTGTATTGTGTGGGGGCAGGGGCACCCTGGGCTGAGACACAGTGAGTGACATGCACTGAGGTGAGAAGGCCTCTCTCACCGTGCTGTGTCACCATCACCCTGGAAAGATGCTCCCAGGCACAGCTGCTTGAGGGGACACGAGGCCAGGATGAGTCATGCTAGGGGTAAACCCCAAAGCCCTGAGCACCCACTCTCCATGCCTGCTCCAGCCCCTGCAGACCTCACTCTCCTGGACCCATCATCAACCTGTACCCACACAGAGAGTGACCCCCAGAGAGGAGCACCCCAGTTTCCCTCCCTGGCAGGTGATGGGTGAGTGAGCAGGCAGGCCTGGAGCTGAGCTCCCGCTGTGGCCTCAGACTCCCCCAGCACCCCGGACTCTGACCACATCTGAGCAGGGACCTGGGCGGCTGTGCGGGGTCACATGGCTATGCTGCTGGGAGGGGGCCATGGAATGTGCTTGGTTGGGTGGGGAGGACAGGAGAAAGACATGGCAGGACCTGGGTCTGAGGAAGGGACAGGAGCCAGGAAGGGGACAGGCAAGTCAGGAAGGCTCCCCCCTACCCAGAGAGCACCTGCAAAAGTGAGTCTGAGAAAAGTGGGCACCCCTGGGGCCCTGCTGGTTTCCCTCCCAAGGGCACATCTTGGGGTCACTGTCCAAGAGAAGGCCCCTTGCTCCATCCCTCCGGCCTGCCGAGGCCACAACCTGGGTCCTTCTCCGGGGGCCCATGGACATTGCTGGTATCTCTGAGGTGAGTGTGGAGAGGCTGAGTCTCTGGGACACATGTCTGAGAGTCACACTGGGAACATCCCTGGGCCCAGGACTGGACATGAGGGAGGAGCTCCATCTCCTCAGTGTGTGACAGGGGGTGTGATCCTGGGTTCCCATGACAGCTGCTACATCAGGCCCTCTGCAAGGACCCAGCCTAGTCACCCTGCAGCAAGACCAGGGCCCAGGCCTGCTGGGTGCCACATCCTGGAATCTCTGTCTCGGGAGCCGATCCCCTGTTCCTGGGAGACCAGGCCTCGAGGCTCTGCCTGGGTGGGGAGCAGCTCCTGCCGTTCTGCAGGATGCACGCAGGTACCTGAGGCCCTCAGCTCCGTGTGCACAGCGAGGGCCTTTCTGCCCAGAGGTGAAAGTGGCTCTTTGCCCTGGTGTGACCTCCTCCTCGGCCTAGGCTCATCACGGGATGGATGTCTCAGATCACAGTCATCCCGGAAGGAAGCAGGTCCCATCTCCGCCCCTCACAGAGCCCTTCCAGGTCCTCTCTCGCAGGGTATTTGGGGGGGGGGACACTTGCTGGGTCATGGATAGGGTCCTTTCTGCTGAGTCATCTGGAAATGCAGAAAGGGGCTCCTATCTGATCCAGAGGGGCTGGCGGCACTGAGGCAAAGTACCCCTGGTCAGGTGTCAAGGGTCTCACTAGGAGGGCAGAGCTCCAGCCACTGGGTGCTGACTCAGGGGGATGGGCAGATTCTAGCTCCAAGGACACCCCTGCCTAAAGGAAAGCCCCGGCCTAGCATCCCCTCTGTTATGAATATAGAATGTCCTCTCTAAGAGTTCAGATATTGATGTTCAGAGTTGATGTGATGAGGGTTGTTATCTCATCAGTAGAAAATTCCATCGTAATGGAATTATTGGGTGGTATCCTAGCAGGTGGGGTGTGGATGGAGGAGGTGGGTCCCTGAGGTTTGACCTTGGGGACTGTGTTTGTGTCCTTGAATCCACTTGCTTGCTCTCTTGTTTCCAGTCTCCATGATGTGAGAGCAGAGCACTTGCTCTCTCCCTCTCTCTGCCTTTCACCGCCATGTCCTGAGCTCTGCTAATGTAACCCAGCCTGACATGGACTGAACCCCTGAAATCTCCAGACAGTGAGCAAATAAATCTTCCTTCCGTTAAGTTGTGGAGGTCAGTTTCTTGGATCAGAGCAGTGAGAATGCTGACGGAGACACCCTCCAAGCTAACTACTGGGGCTGCCTCTGCCCTCTCAGGACCTGCCCCAAAGGCAGATTTGAGCCCCAAAGGGCAGAGTCACACTGAGGTCCACATGTGGACCATGGGACTGGCCCCACCAGCCAGGAGGACAGAAGCAGCAGATTATTCCTTCAGTGTAAATGACGATGGCATGGGTCTAATTGTCAAAACCACCAAGTTCAGTCTCCTGGGGCCTGTGCAATCTCCCAGAGGACAAATCCCGCTCCTCCTGAAGACCATCATTTCCCAATGACTGCCTCAGGTACCAAACACACATCAAGGAGTCGAGACCCTCCATCCATCCCATTCTGGCCCTGGAACCTTCTGAGGCTGGCTCCTCCACCTCCTCCTGCGAGACTCCCTTTCCTTCCCTTGAAGGCACATCCTCCCCTTGGAACCAGGGAAACCTCACCAAACCCTCTGGCTTCACTTGCTTGAAGCTGACTTTCCAAGCCTGGAATTGTGGAGGTCGCACAGTAGAGCAGTGTCTACTAGTCCCCCCGCCTCGCTGTAGATGACCCTCTGACTGAGGCCGCCAAACGCGCTAAAACTGTTCTTCAGCAAAAGTCGCTCTTTCTTCTCCTCCCCTGTTCTCTATCTTAAGCCCCAAGGTCAGCTATTCCTGCAAACAAGAAACTTTCTCATAGTCACTTTTCTCTAGAGTTACAGAGCCCAGAACATTTGGTGACCTTCAGATAACAGCAGCATTTGTGACAGGAAAGCAGCAGCCCAGGAACTTCTGTGCTCCTTGACACCTGCCCTGTCTCAAACTAAAAAGAGACCTCAGTAAAACCCTCCCCAGGCCTGCGCCTGTGACCCCTAGGCAGGATGGCCTTGTTAGGACCAAAGTCCCCACCTCCCGACTTGCCAGCTTGTTTCCAATGATGATCTTTCTCCCCCGTCACTCTGCCTCTGCATTACTGGCTTTATCAGGTGACAGCAGAACCAGGCCTTCCCCCCTCCCCCTCCCTGTGGGTGGGTCTCTGCAGAGGGGAGGGGAATGCGACACGGGAGGGGTGGGACGGAGCAGGCCATGAAGCACATGGGTGAGGGGCAGAGTCCAGTAGGCAGGCCACAGAAGGGAAATTAAAATGCAGGGTTACCGTGGGACTGAAGGTTTATTCCTTGAAGGTAATTTTTGAAAATTCCTCCAAACTTGTCCTCATATACATGAAGATTAAGTGTCTCATGTAATCACCTCCCCGTGTGACCATCTTCCCTGAACCTGTGTTCACGGGAAATCTCTACAACGGCTCCACGAGTCCAACCTGTGGCCTATGATGTGATTTCTTCTCTCTTTTTCTCTTCATGGAAAGAACCAGAGCTCCAAGAAGTATGGACGGTTCCCTGCAGTGGAGCAGGGGAACCTGCGATGGCCTTTGCTTCGAGTCCTCTTGTGATTCAGAAAACACAGAAACCAGCTGCAAATGGCGAAAAGAGGGCAACTGGTCCGGGCATCTACAAACCTTAAGGAAAATTTGTGGGAGGTCGTCGGTTGGACTAGGGCCCCATACTGGACCCAGCAGAGCAAACCGATATGCAGTCATTCATACCAAGTGACACTGATGGACAGAGGAGTGCGCTCATGTGACAAATGGCCGGGTTTCCTTTATCAGGGCAGATGAGCTTCAGTGTGTCATAGACAACCAGACCAAAATGAGGCAAAGCAGCCCAGCCCTCTACCTCTGCCTCTACCCTCATCTCTGTCTACAACTCACCTCTGTGTCCACACCTACTTCTGTCTACACTTCAACTCCGTTTCTACCCTCACCTCTGTCTCTTCACCTCACCTCTGTCTCTACCTCACCTCATCTCTATACCTCACCTCCCTCCCTACCCTCACCTCTGTCTCTATACCTCACTCTGTCTCTACACCTCACCTCTGTCTACACCTCACCTCTGTCTACACCTCACCTCCGTCTCTACACCTCACACCCAGTTTCAACCTGTAAATCCTGCTGGACGACATGGCCGCCCCAGGGTCCTTTGAACCTGTTCTGGTTCTGATGGCTGTCCGCTTCTAGAAACATGAATAAAAGCCAGTTACTGTCTTTCACCAAATTTGTTGTGATCTTGTCTTTGACAAAGCCCATGACAGCCTTGCTGGTGAGTCGCTAATAGGCCGACTGATGTCTGCACGTCCACTCCAGCCCACTGGTCTCAACCTCCCACAGAGGCCTCCCTGGCCACCCCGTGGGGACAGTATGAGGACAGGGGCAGCATCAACCCCCAGGCACTGCAGAAGCTGAGGCCAGAGTTGCAGGGGGCTGGTGAGTGGACTCTGGTTGGAGCCACAGCTTCCTGAGGTGACCGCTGCCTATGGGCGGCCGCTTGCTGGACCTGGAGAGCCCGGCTCGCAGCTCCCACCCCAGGCGCACATGGGAAGCCAGCGCTCAGCGCCTTTCCTGGGCGTGACTCTGAGGTGACCTCAGGTATGTGCACACACAGCAGGTTCCCCGAGGACACCAGAGATGCAGGGGCCCCGGGGACACTCTTCTTGCAGCAGGTGGGGAAAGAGTGAGGACGACATGCTGACCTCTGTGGTGAGACCAGAACCGGCTCAGATGCTGCCCTGCAGTCCATCCGCCTGCCCTGCAGGCTTCAGAAACAATGGGTGGAGCTCCAAGGTCAGCGCTGAAGGGCGTGAGAGTATCCTCCACCACGGAGGAAGCGGACAGTGAAGAGGGCTCCAAACACAGTTCCAACCGTCCATTACAAGCACAAGTCCCGCTCCTTAGATCCTTGCACTTAATAAATATTTGATGAAGGATGCTCAAATTTCCACATGCTGAGATAGCACGTGTGTGCAGGTGCATTTACACACACACACACACACACACACAAACACACACACATACACACAAACGCTTGTGCAGGAGCACACACACTCATACACACCCCTCAGGGGCCTGCAGGACCATGGACAGCACCAGGCAGCCCTAGCAGCACACTCAGCAACTGCCCTGCAGGATGCCCTGGGTGGTGAGCTCAGAGACCCCTGGGAGGGCTGAGATGGGGGTGATGGTGGCGTCTGTGGGGAGGGGCAGCAGGGAGCTGGGTCCTGACCCCCAGGGAGGAAGGAGCACGATTCCCAACACAGAGCACCGCTGCAGCAGCTGCACCCACAGAGGGTGGCCAGGCCAGGCTCATGGTGCCCCCAATGCCAACCCTGCCCCAGGTGTGGAATCTGAACTCTGTGCCCCACCTGCACGGGGTTGAGGTGACAGTGACATCCAAGGGGAACCTGCAGTTGGCTGACCACACCCCATGTTCACCTGCCATAACCCACCTGCTCTCCTGAGGAAGGTCCTGGCTCCTCCTCTGCCCTGCAAGGGGCCGTGTGGAGACCCAGGTCCCCACAGACATCAGCAAGGGCGCTGCTAGGAGGGGTGGGTGACAAAACCCCTGTGGATAACAAACCACCCTGCTGAGTCTCGCTGGTCCACACTGACCTCCAGGAACAACTGAGCAGATGAAACCCCCCCCCCTCTTGGCAGAAGACTGGAGTGTAGGAGGGACAGACAATGACCAAACTCCTGTCACTGGTCAGTCCCTTGCAGTCCTGGAAGAAGGCTCGTTAGGGCGATGGGATCCGGTACCGGAGCTTCAGCAGGGAGGTGGGGGTTTCCCAGGGTCTGTAACCAACCGATGGCACCCACTGGGTGCAAAATGGAAATGGAACATGAGGTGTGACAGGCACCACTCTCCTTGAGAGCCCATGGTGACAGCAGGAGGTGGAGTCAGAAAGGCAGAGGTCACAGGAGAGGAAGCCCCTGATGAGAAGCAGGGAGCCCCTCCCCCCTTGTGCGCAGGTCAGGCCTCTGAACAGAACCGTCCATCCTGCAGCGACAGTGCCTCAGAGGATGAGACCGACTCAGGGCCTGACACGCAGCCAGCCCTGTCTACCGTGGCCTGTGCAGGGACAGCACCAGCCCAGGGCCACATCCTCAGCTGGGAGCTGGGAGAGCACGGGGAACAGCCAGGGCCTCCACCTCCCTCCAGCCCACTGCTGTGGACACTGTGCGGCCCCTCTGCCCTGAGGACGCCCACCTGCCACCCTGCTCCTGACTCAGGCCTTCCAGACCCCTCTGGGTCCAGCTGCCTTCACCCTGCTGAGCCCAGCTGCTGCCCACTCGGGTCCCAGGCCTGCCAGGCCACCCCCTGCAGCTCCCGCTCACAGCCGGCCAAGACCTGGACCCCAGAGGACAAACAGGAGAATAAATATATGCTGAGGCCACTGGAGATGCGGCTACTAGGATAAAATAAAGGGGTAGGGACAAGACAACGCCATCAGCAAAATCGTGTCCCCAACCTCAGGTGCCCATCAGTGTGGAGCTCACTGCCCTCACTGTGTGCTAGGGGCCTCGCCTCTCAATTCTCTCACGGAGGCAGCTCACACTTTAACACAGCTCCCCAGCAGATATCGCATCTACTGAAAGTTCCTCAAAATGACTCCAGACTGTCACATTCCCTGGGGACAGACAGACGGACACCAGTTAGGAGCCGTTGGAGCCAGGCATGGTGGCATGGGCCTGAAGTCCCAGCTACTCTGGAGGCTGAGGTGGGAGGATCACTTGAGCCCGAGTGTGAGACCAGCTGGGAAACAGCCAGACCTCATCTCTCAACACAACAGCAACAATTGAACTTTCATTTTTTTAAGGGGAAGTAATCTTGAAAAACACATTTGTAGATTCATAATGCTTATTTGAAAATTCACTACAATGCTATAGTAATCAAAATGGGTGATAGTGTAACAGGGGCCAGCCTCTGGCCCTGGCAGCTAAAAGATGGCCTGTTTCAAAGCTGGCATTTCCCCTCCTTTATCCTCCCTCTCTCCTTCACGCCCTATTATCAAATAACAAGTTCTTATCTGTTTACTGATGGAAGGGGACCTGGCCTGTGGATCTGAATAAGAACTGACTCTAGGAAGACTTAAACATGAACTGTATTCCTTCTGATAACAAACCAGCATGGCCCTGAAGAGCTAACTCGAAAAAGAGACTTGATTCCTTTGTTCGGGAAGAATCCAGGGCTTGTTCCTGATGTTTAAGTTCACTGGCTTCTCCCAATTTGCTAGAAAATCAGTAAATTTCTTTTTCCTTCTTCCCAAAGGTTTGTCCCAATTATTTGATTTCACAAATTGGGGCAAATACCAGGATTTGGTAACAATTATTGGCCACCCAGATGGGACCTGAGTGTACCCCTTGCTCCCATTGCCGGCAGGCCAAGCAGGCCAGGCCCAGAGAGCCGGCTGCTCGGGATTTGGGAGACAAGATGCTAGCCTTGATAACCCCATTTTGATGGAGTGCTCTCCAGCATTGGGGGAAGAGGTTCAAAGACTTCCCCGCAGCAACCATGGTTTATTTTCTACCTTGGGGAACTCTAGTTTTCCTGTCCCTGAATGGGTACAGCTCCCTTCGCCATTCGGGTTGATCTGGGAGGAAGGAATTGAATGCAGTAGGTTGCGACAACCCTGACCATCTGCGTAAGTTCCCCTTGGAGTGCACTCCAGGACCCTCAGATCCCACGCACCTGGTCCCCCTTAGAACCGTCATCTGTAGTCCTTCTGTGGCACCTTTCGTTCTGGATCATGGTTGAGAGGGAACCAGGGAATCTCACTTGGGGGACGGTCCCCATCTGAACATGGGTTCTTGTCCCTCTGGCTTTTCTGTTTCCTGAAGGTTCCCGTCTGTCTGTCTGTGGGCTGTCTGATGAACTCTGTCTCTCTGTGTGTCTGTTTGTATCTGTTTTCCCTTCGCGAAAGGCCAGTGCACTGTCGGCTCCCTCGGGATGTCTTTGAGGGTTTCAACGAAATGGGTCACTTATGACTGTAGGGATAAAACCTAAGAGAAAAATGAGATATTACAATGATATAATCTGGCTGATGGATGTAAAAAATTTGTGACTGATGATATATAAAGTATTCTGAGTTGATGTGATCTTATGGTTAAAATTGTTTGATTAAATGAAAAGAGATTTCAATGTTTTTGTGTATTTGTTTGTTTGTTGTTTTTGGTGAGCACCTATGCAGCTGCAGGACAAGGAGTCTGAACAGCCCTGATCTAAGCTAATGGCGAAGAGAACCTCACCACCTCCATGTCTCAGCTGGAAAAAAGTTGAGAAAGATTTAATAAGCTTGAGATAGAATTGTCCTCTCTTGCAATACCATGGCTTTGGGGGCAGCAGCATCCCCCAGGGGAGCGATGGTCACGCCCTCAGAGGTGGCGATGGCAGTGGTTCACCTTGATGATCTCACTCCCCGCGTGACACCAGCACCTGGGCACTGTCCCCAGGTGAGCTCGGAGTGGGGGGCTTTCCCCAAGGCCTGGGGCCAAGGGCCACATAAATTCTGCAGTTCCCCTCGGGTCCTAGCAGTCCTGATGCTGAAAAAAATGATGTCCTGCCTCCTGTCTCCAGGGACCAAGGGATGCTCCCCTGCCCTGCGGATCTAGGGCTGGACTGTCGTCTCCCAGGACTGTCTTCTCCCATCTGTGCCAACTGAGAGGGTGGATATGTAGACGGAAATGGGAACTGCCCGGCTCCCTGTCTCCACGGACCAGCGGCTGCATGTATGTGTGGAGGGAAGAATGCGCCTCAGCCCTGCTCTTTCCACACATTCTCCACCGCAGGCCCACTGGCTAAAAAGATCGGAGAGAAGCAGCAGTCTTCCCTCAATGGGCAAGACCGGATTGGAAAACGTTTCTCCCTTTAAGATCCATTTGGTCAAGGAAACACCAGTTTCCAAGAGAAAGCCAAATCCCTCTCCCCCTTTAGTACTGAAGAAAAAAAAAAGCCAGTCTACATTTTAAAAGGTCGCCTGTGTGGCTCCCCTCCTGTGCATAAGGCTTGTCACAGACACTTCTGGCTGGGACTCTGCACTTAGTTCCTGTAAGCAAATAAAAACAAAGGGCTCCAGGCACTCTGCCAGTCCTCGCCTGAGCAAACACCTGCCTCTTGGCCCTGTTAGCATCTGCAGAGAGGGAGAGAGATAAATAAAAGAATAAAAGAATAATAATAAAAATAATAAAAGAAAGACAATAATAATAAAATAATAATAAATAATAATAAAAGAAAGACAATGGACCATCCATTATTGCAGAAGTGATTCAACCAGTGAGCAAGGCATTGGGCAGCTAATGGGGTTTGCATGCATGCTGGGAGCCCCGATCTACCAGGAAAGTGGAAAAACGAATCATATTTTAAAGAAAGCAATGGCTAGATTACGCCAAGAAACTCACAGTAGGAAAAGATGTAGCCTATTGCCTCCCTTCTGGAAACAGGTGGCCCCAGAAGTGGGCTTAAATTAAACACTTTAACATAATGGAAAGGAGACTTTTCCTGGTGCCCCGGAGAAAGGGAATATATGATTTTAGCAGAAAAACTACTAGATTGGCACAGTATGGGAAAGTATTAACTGCTGCACATGAGCATTTTTTCCAGGTCCCTGCCAGTTTGAAACGGCCTTTTCAACTGTTCAGGAAAAACTCAAAAGGAAAAATATGTAAACTCCTGCATTTCAGTTACAGACTTAACGTAAATGTTTTTGGCTCTCTATTTTTTTCTCTTTTGCTGTCCTTCTGATTATACTGATAATTTTGCTATTCAAGGTTGCTTGGAAGTTTATTTTAATCAGTCCTGGCTGAAATGTAAACATCTCTGGGTTGACTTTTGGACTCATTCAAGACGAAAACAAAAGAGAAAGCTATCTATTTAAAATCCAGGCTACTCTAAGACTTAAACAGCTAGATGATCTTAATTTGTTTCTTGTTTTGTTATAAAATATAACTTTGACCTTTCTTTCTCTATTTTCATTGAGGAAAATAGAATTTTATACCAATATAAAGTTTTGTAAAGATTGTTTCAAATGTAAATTTAAGGAATGAATTAAGGCAGAAAGGAACCAGTATGTAGAAATGAGAGAAATGTAAAGAAAGGACATGAGTATGAGAATTTTGGTAATGAAGGTTAAAAAGGAAAGAGAATATTTTGGGGATAAGAACGGATCTTGTATGGTAAAGTTTTTCCTAAAAATTGTTCCAAAAGGGAAAGGGAAACCTAGGGTAAAACCAGAAGGTTAAAAGCAAGTAGCAGAAGGTTGTGTAAGACGCAGAATATTTATGGAGGATGAAGCTTATGAAAGGAATTTTGCATGTGTGATAAAGTTGGTTATATTTGAGAAAAATGCAATTTAAAGGTTTACAGTGAGGCTTTTATTAAGACAACTTCCTATAATTTCTGCTGTCTCTGTTTTCTATAGTTATCTTACTTAGCCATGAATTCTAAATTTCACTTCAAAAGTAAAAATTAACTTCTGTGTAACTGTAATGTTATATTTGTGTCTCTCAAGAGTACAAATCTCCTCTTGAGATTTTACAGGTCTCCAAACCATCAGACACCATGAAAAGGGAATATTAAGATCTATGAGTCCTGTTCAAATTTTAAAAACAAAAGAACCTGTTTAAGCTAAGTTAAAATAATATATTGATTTACAGATGACTCTACTGAACATGTAAAAGCAAAAGAGAGCAATCTCATAATGAAAAATTGTATGCTGTGCTCTAGGATTTGAACCGCAGGGATTTTTCACCATGTCATATATATAATGACTTGAGGTCTATTGCAAATGGGGTGGCTACCTGGCTTCCAGTTTGGAATGCTACTAGGTGGATGGTCCATGGTAAAGAGCTGTGGGAGAAAAGCATTGACAAAGTACATGGGTTATTGTACAATGTGCTAGTGTGTCGGTTTTTCATTTGCATGTAGGTGTTCACTGCAACTGCCCAGTGAGCACACCAAAAGTGTGAACACATAAGAAAAAGCTACCTACAGATCATCACGTTCCTGGGGCCAAGTCCTGCAGTGAGTTAACTTGTAAACTAACCACCATCATGTTACAGATGATTATATAAATGGAAATACACAGAAGAAACTCTATCTTCCATGGTCCCCTAGATCACTCACTTCCGATGGGACCTTAACTGCTGCAGCCCTACTACATCCGCTCTGTCAGCAGGAAGTAGCTTTGCATGCTCATCAATCCATTTCTCTAGGGCAGTTAAGGATGCCTCACAGAGAGGAAACATAAGGAGTTAGATCCTGGATAAGCAGTAAGAAGACAGGACACTGGGAGACAAAGGAGGAAAAACAAAAGACAGCATCCAGGCCTCCCTAAGAAGAAAAAGCAGAGATTAACTATTCTTCCCAGATGCATAGGACTCTTCCAAGTTGCTGAGACCATCCTAGTTATTATCGCCCTTGGATATGTGTCTTTCTGTTTACTCCTCTGTTGCATTGTTTTCTTTTAGGAAACTCATGACCAAAGCACTAGAGGTCCAAGAAAAAAATGTCAATAATGGGTAAAAACCTTTCATTCTAAAAATTCCTATGGATTCCCATATCATAGATATGAATGGTAGATACTGACTATTGGAAAATGTAACAGGGGCCTACTTCTGACCCTGGAAGCTAACAGATGGCCTGCTTCAAAGCTGACATTTTTCCTCCCCCTTTCCTTCGCCTGTTCTTAAATAACATGTTCTTTTCCCTTTACTGATGGAACGGGACCTGGCCTGTGGATCTGAATAAGAACTGACTCAAAGAAGACTTAAACATAAACTGTGTCCCTTCCGATAAACACAGCAACATGAACTGGCACCTGTGGATCTGAACTGACTCCAGGAAGACTTGGACGTGAACTGTGTCCCTTCTGATAAGACACCAGCATGACCGTTAAGAGCTAATTTGTTTGAAGAGAATCCAGGGCTTGTTCCTAAACACTTAAGTTCACTGGTTTCTCTGATTTGCTAGCAAATCAATACATTGCTGTTTTTCTTCTTCCCAAAGACTTGTCCCACTTATTTTATTTGGCAAATTGGGGCAAGTACTGGGATTGGCTAAGAGTACTTGCATAAAGATTCACGTGTAGACAAAGGGAATAGACTTGAGAGTCCAGAAATACACCCGCACGATTTCAGTCCAATAATAGTTGACAAACATGTTAAGATAACTGAATGAGGGAAGCAAAATCTTTTCAAATACTAGTGCTGAGACACTGGATAAACACATACAAAGGGATGAATTTTTGGTACCTTCTCAACAAGGTCAAAGATTAAAACAGATCAGTGTGTTACATGTAAGTGCTAAACTCATTTTAAAAAAATCTCAGAAGAAGCTGGGCTCATTGGTGCATGCCTGTAATCCCAGCACTTGGGAGGCTGAGAAAGAAGGATCAATCGCAGGTTTGAGGCCAGCATTACAAACTTATGATACCTTGTTTCGATATAAAATAAAAAGGACTGGGTGTAGCTCAAAGGTAGAATGCCCCTGGGTTCCATCCCTAGGGGTAAATCTCCATAACCTTAAATTGGGTAATAGATTCGTAGATTTAAAACCAATCATAAATACCAAAAGGGAAAATAAGTAATTGCATTTTAGCAAGATTAAAAACTTTTGTGTATCAAAGGGCATTATCAGGAAAGTGAAAAAAACACCTATAAAAGGGAAAATTATTTGAAAATCATATATGTGATAAGGGTTTCATGGCCATATTATATACAAAACTTGTAAAACTAGCAACAATAAGAAAGAGAACCTTATTTTAAAATGGGCAAAGGACTTGAACAGACATGTCCCCAAAGATGTGCAAATGGTCACCAAGCACTTGAAAAGCTGCTCAATATCATTCGTCTTTATGGAAACACGAGTCAACATCACAGTGACATCTCACTCACACCTACTGGGGTTGATGCACTGTTTTTTAACATAAGTAGAAGAAGGAGCCTCGGTGGGATGTGGAGACACTGGGATCCTCCTCCATTACTTGAGAGAACCTGAAATGCTGCGGCCACTGTGGAAAACACTCAGGCAGCTCCTAACAGCTGGACAGAATCATCCTATGAGCCGGCCGCCCCGCGCCAGCAAAGGATTGAGAAGAGGGACGCAGGTAGACACCTGCAGGCTAGTGCTCACTGCAGCGCTCTTCACAATAGCACAGTGCGCACGCACCCCGGTGTGCACCACAGAGGAATGGATAAACAAACATGCTATACACACTCATTGGAATATTTTTTTATTTTGGTACTAGGGATTGAACCCAGGCGCATTCTACCTCTGAGCTAGAGCACTTTTTGTTTTTTACTTTGAAACAGGGTCTTGCTAAGTGTCTGAGGGTCTCACTAAGTCGCTGAGGCTGGCCTTGAACCTGTGACCCTCCTGGCCCCTCCCACCTCCTAAGTATTGGGATTAAAGGTGTGCACCACCACACTGGACCACACATGGATATTAATTGGCCATAAAAAAAGTTCTGAGCCAGGTGGTGTGGTGCAAACACAGTAATTGGGAAGCTGAGACAGGAAGTTCACAGGTGTGGTCTGTGCTACTTACATTTAAAGACAGAAAAGGAAAGAGGGACAGGAGGCAGGACTGAGATAGGAGGGGACAGAGAGGCTTCCGGGTCAGAGATCCCGCCCCAGCCCACGTGACCCTGGGAAGTACTCCTGCCCTGGGAGGAGGCTCAGCCCAGAGACCAGAAGGACAGCAGAGCTGACTGGCCTGAGCAGCCCTGCTTGGGAGCGGTGTGGAGCCGAAGCTCTTCTCCACAGAAGGAGACAGAGCAGGCGGCAGGCACCATGGAGCCCCCCTCGGCCTCTCCCCACCAAGGACACATCCCCTGGCAGGGGCTCCTGCTAGCAGGTGAGAGGGGGCCATTGCCTGGGAGTGGGCAGGAGGATGGGAGAGACTGGCTGGGGTCTGCTGGGGAGAACGGGACCCTCACAAGGGACATGAGGCTTCGGTTGGGAGTCTGCGGAGACAGGACACCAAAGAGGGAAGAAGACTCAGAGACAGGAAACTTTGAGTGACCTAGAACTGATAAGGGAGGAGAAAGAGCTCAATGTTCTCCTTTTCAAATTAATCATTACTGAAACTATATATATATTGCGGTACTGGGGATTGAACCCAGGGCGCTCTACCACTGATCACACACTTAGCCCTTTTTTTGTTGAAACATGTTCTCCCAGAGTTACCACACATTGGCCTCAAAACTGTGATCCTCCTGCCTCAGTCTCCCAAGTACTGGGATTAAGGTGCACACCACTGTGAACATAGGTGGCAACTATATTTTGAAAATTGATGTTAACAACAATGTCAATGTGACTCTTCAACTTGTTGACAAGAGTCCTGGAGGGAACAGAGCAGGGAAAGACCAGGAAGTGAAGACCCAGGATATGTAGAGCAGGCAGTCAGGAAAAGCATCGCCCTGGTCACCCTGAGTGTGAGCCGGGACCTGAGGGCAGCGAGGGGTGACAGGTGGTGCAGACACCTGGGGAGGAGGGTTCCAAAGAGGAAATGACAAAATCTGGGTTGCTCAGGGAATACAGGTCATGATGCTCATTTGACCAAGGAGGAGACACGCGCGGTGATACACACACACACACACACACACACACACACACACACACACCAAGGCTGAGGGATGAAGACACTTACTAAGGACCCTGGGCCCATCGCTTGATCTATTATGAAGTCCCAATATTGACGGATCTCTCTCCTCTCCCTCCTAGCCTCACTTTTAACCCTCTGGAGCCCATCCACCACTGCCCAGGTCACTGTTGAATCGGTGCCCTCCAATGCTGCTGAAGGGAAGGATGTTCTTCTACTGGTCCACAATCTGCCAGACGGTCTTGCAGGGTTTCGCTGGTACAAAGGGGACAGGGTAGAGAGCAACCAGCTCATTGGATCATATGTTACAGCCACTCAAGCCACTACCCGAGGGCCTGCGTACAGCCAGCGAGAGACCATATACCCCAACGGGTCCCTGCTGTTCCAGAACGTCACCCAGGAGGACACTGGATCGTACACCCTGCAAACCTTGGATTCAAATCTTGAGAGT
Organism: Glis glis; assembly: GCA_004027185.1. Lineage (NCBI taxonomy): Eukaryota > Metazoa > Chordata > Mammalia > Rodentia > Gliridae > Glis > Glis glis. Next base: position 18,417 of record PVJS01024259.1, read on the forward strand.
ATAGAAGCTTCTGTACAGTTCTATGTATATGGTGAGTGATTCTCCGTGGCCTCTGCTTGCTGGGTGGGTTGATTCCACTTCACACAGGACCGTCAGGCCTGTGCTGAGCCTGCCTCCCCCTCTGCACTCTGTCCCCACGTTGGGGTTTGAGCATTCAGTGCAGGACACGCACAGTGGAGACCAACGTGAACAGATCGGAATACTTCTGAGTATTCCACCCTGCAGTGGGGAGGACGGTTGATGGTGACTCAGCCCAGGGCCATCAGTCTAAGTCCAGTCCCCAGGTCCCTCCCCATGAACGTGACCCTGAGAAAGACCCTGTAGGCCCCGGCCAGGCTCTGCTCTGAGAGGCTCCCGGGCTCCTCACAGAGAAACTCCAGACCTCTGTCCCGGGCTCCTGACTCCAAGAGACCCTGGGGACTGCGGCAGGGTTGGAATGTGGCTTCTGGGTTAGGGCTGATGGGGAGCAATGATTTATGGGGTGTGTGAATCTCATAGCTCCTGGAACTGGTCACCAGACAGTGCCCAGTCCCGAGGGCCACATCTAGGCAAGGGCATCCGGGCTTCTTCCCTTGAGACTCAGCTTGGAGAGCACAGGTGGACAGGCCCCTAGGCCATTAGCCCACTTCCCATTTGACTGATGACTCTGTCCTGGTTCCTGTGTGGGGTCATATTCCTTCAGTGGCTCCAGGGACTGTCTCCATGGGGGAGCTGGCCTGACCAGCACTGCTTGATGACTGACCACCCATTCCACACACACCTGTGTCCCTTGTGATGACACCATTGTCACAAGGTGGGCCCTCACATGGCATGACACCCCAGCACTGTCATTTCAATCTGGCTTTCCCTGATTTAGAAGAATTTCATAAAACTCTAGTTGTGATTCCTGGGGTTAAAATAAAGAAGGAAAGAAAGAAAAAAAAACCCAGGAAGGAAGCATTTCACAGGCCTGGGTCGGCTCCTCCCCACCTGCCCTGACTCTGGGCTGCAGCTGGGACACAAGCTTCTCTGACTTTACTAACATGACATCACTTCTGAGAGTTTGGTATCCTTCCTCGTTTTCTACACTAGAGACGCCCCAGACTTTCCTTCTGACCAGTTGTGTTAGCGTCTGCCGCTGACCACGTGACACGGCAGGACATGAGAGCTCAGTCTAAGACTCGTCTCTCTAGAGGAATATTCCTTCCAAGAATGAGTCTAAGACTCTGGGTATCAATAACAATGTTCCCATATGAAAGAAATTTAATGTCTCAAATATATGTCCCAGATTTTTCAAACACACTGGGCCAGTGAAAGCCAGATTTATCTATCTATCTATCTATCATGTATGTATCTATATATCTATCAATCAATTATCATTTACTGTACTCGGGATTGAACCTACAGCAACTCTACCACTGAGCTACATCCTCAGCCAATATTTATTTATTTATTTATTTATTTATTTATTATTTATTTATTTATTTTTGTGAATTACTATGAATTGAACCCAGGGGTATTCTACCTCCGAGCTACACATCTTTCTATTTTTTATTTTGAATCAGGGTCTCAGTAAGTTGCTCAGAGTTTAAATTACTCCTAGAACCTGCAATCCTCCTGTCTCAGTGTACAAGTACTGAGATGTGAGCCACCCACCTGTCATATTCTGGATCTTCAGCAAGTTCATGCTCCCCTCCTTCCATCAGTCAGCTCTGCATTTGAAGACATCCACCAGTCTTTCAGGAAAGATCCACGTGGTCCTCACCCGCCCTCTGAAATTTGGCAAGGGACATTAAAGACCAAGGACAAGAACGTGGTTCTGCACCAGAGCCTGTCTGTCCCCATCACTCTTTCCTAGATCTTTCTTTGGACTCATGCTTTGTCTTTTGGGGTCACTGGCTGACATCAGTCACCCTCAGACACCTGAGCGGAACTGCCCCACCTGGGGCCCGGCCTGACCACTGAGCCCAATGCCGGGCTCGCTCCTGGTCTCAGGTGTGTGGTTTCTGCTCACACACCCGGTCCCAGGCCAGGCTGTGGGGAGGTCTCGGGGTCTAAGCACAGTGACAGTCCCACCATGACCCATCTCTAGGACGCCCTGAAAAGCAAAGGCTCAGAGGAAACACACCTGGCTGAGCAGGGAGCTCTGTGCAGCGGGAGGGACTCAGCACCCCTGTCCCGAGGCCAGTCAGGCAGCTGTCAGGGAGGACCAGGAGAGGCGCCCGGGGCTCTGACTTCCCGTCCTGGGTCTGTCCACGACCAAACGCTGCAGCTGAGTTCACACGTGAGGAAGTCTGTGCTTCTCCCAGACACAGCGCAGGTGCCCCGTGTTCTCTGAAGCTCAGATCCTCACTCACCTGCCTGTGATACGCACTCCCTCCTACTTCTTTAAGAAGTCAGGTTGGCTGGGAGGCGAGAGGCCAACTCGGGTGAAAGATGCCTTTGCAGGGCCCAGAGGTGCCACACAGCACAATCTTCTCTCTGTTATCTGCACAGCGGAGTTACCCCAACCCTTCATCACGAGCAACAACTCCCACCCCGTGGAGGGGGCGGACTCTGTAGCATTGATGTGTGGACCTGAGACTCAGAACGCAACCTACCTGTGGTGGATAAATGGTCAGAGCATCCTAGACGGTGACAGGCTGCAGCTGTCCAACAGCAACAGGACTCTCACTGTACTCAGTGTCATAAGGAATGACACAGGACCCTATGAGTGTGGAACCCAGAACCCAGTGAGCACCAGCCGCAGTGACCAAGTCTCCCTGAATGTTTCCTGTGAGTAACTTCTCCTCTTCCATGGCCCGGCTGTCACCCCACATACACAGGGTCAGAGGTCAGGCCACTCTGTCCCTCCCATGTCCGAATATACAGACCCTCACTTCTGGACACCACAGTGGCCATGACCCTGTGCCCTGACATGACACAGTGCCCTGGCGCATCCACACAGTCCCAGCCTTGGACCAAAGATAGGAAGGAGGGGCTGCTCCTGTCTGGAGAGGGTCGGGGTCACCTCCAGTGATGGAGAAAGAGGGACACCTCAGTCTCATCCTCAGTGAACACGGGGGGTTTGGTAGAGACTTTGCAACACAAGGTTGTGACACGTCTCTTAGGGATCCTGTGGCCTTCTACACACCAAGAGCTTCCCCTTCCTGGGGTGACACCACATGTGGCTTCATTCTCTTTTCTCCAGATGGCCCGGATGTCCCCATCATATCTCCCCCAGACTCGCATTTCCGTGCAGGAACAAACCTCAGCCTCTTCTGCCTCGCGGCCTCTAACCCGCCCGCACAGTATTCTTGGCTGATCAATGGGAGGCCCCAGGAGGCCACTCAAGAGCTCTTTATCCCCAACCTCACTGCAAATCACAGCGGATCCTATACCTGCCGCGTGCATAGCTCTGTCACTGGCCTCAGTAGGACCGCGGTCAAGGATATTACAGTCTCTGGTAAGTGACCCTGGAGCATGGCGCCAAGCTCTGGGTGGAGTCCTTGGTTGTCTGGAAATGGTGTGGAAGAAGTTAATCCCCAGCCTGTGTCCACAGACACAAGCAGACCCCAGTCCTCCCCAGAGCCTCCCCCTCCACCTTTGACAGTGTCTAATCCACCTGTGTGTGATTTCTCTTGGCTGACATGGTGACCAGCCTGGGATGGGGGAAGGGGGTTCTTCTATACCATAAGGCCCCCACAGGTCCCCAAGACAAGAATGTTCTATCTATCATTGTCTAATCTCTCAATCGCCCCTTTGTTTCTTTTTACCTCCTCCATGAACTACAAGGAAGCCACAAAAGGCTTTGAAACACTCGCTCTCTTTCCCTACCTGAGAGGTAGAAACCCCTCTAGAGGGAGGATGGGTGGGGACGAGCAGCTCAGCTCTGCTCCTGGCTCTCCTGGTGACAGTCTCTGCTGTGACTCCATCTGGGTGGCATGGGGGGGGGGTGGAGAAGTTCTGTCCTGAATCTGGCTAAATCCTGTCACTAATGGACGTCGGAGCCTCTCCAGGGTCAGGTGCAGGACAATGGGAAAAGGGAGCCTCGGGCAGAGGCCTCTGAGCTGTGTCCTGGCCCTGAAGTCGCCAGCTGTGAAGGGCTGTGCACACGAGCAGGTGTGATGCACAGAGAACAGGAGTGACCACACCTGGAGAGACAGGAGTTTCACCTGGGGAGTCCCTGTGGGGGCGGGGAGGACAGTGCTAAAGCATACATTGGAAAGAAGTTGGGGGGTCCAGCCTCTTCTCAATACTGTGACCCCCTCTCCCTGGAGATGTCATTCACCATGACATTCTCTCCGTAGACCAGAGGAGGTCAGGTCCTCTTCAATTGAGACATTCTATAGATTACAGTTTCACCAGGTCTAAAGGTCGTGATGACTGGGTTGGGCCATCCTCATCCTCTAATCATTATTGAAGAACAAATACACACTTTCACTAGTTCATGCAAATATGCCCTGGCTCCAGGGATGGACAGGACTGATATCCCTCCTTCCCCAACATACACGGAAGCACATACCAGAAAAGGGGGCCTAATCTTTCTAAAGTCACTGCTGTGGTGTGAATGTGCCCACGGAAAGCATGTGTTGGAAACTGAATCCCCAATGCAACCGTGGTCTCAGGTGGGCCCAGTAGCAGGTGAGCAGGTCCTGAGGGCTTTGCCTCCTGAATGGAGCAACGCCGCTGTCACAGGCATGGGCGCTCAGTGCAGACGTGGGCTCCTGGCGACTCTGAGTTCAGCCCCTCATGCTGTGATGTCCTCATGCTGACTGTGACCCGGGAGTGACCCTCGGCCCCTCCAACTCCTTCCCTCATGTATTTCCTGTCAGGAAGTGTAAAGGATCCCAGCATCGAGGATGGGTAGATGCTTCAGAGCCTGTAGAGACTGAGGTCAAGAGCCCAGAAATCAGGTGACATCGTTATCACCTGGGTTCTGATCTGTACCAGATGTTGGACTTGGGCAAGACACTTGGGCTGTTAGGGCCTGCCCTCTGAGCCTGTCGTAGGATGGGAAAGAAGAGACAGAGGAAGAGGCTTTAAAGGAACATGATCAGAACCAGACACAGGAGAGGTGTGGGAGAATGTAAGAGGTAGAGCAAGTCCAAGGTTTCAACACAGAACTTGAAGCCACAGCCGGCAGCGGCAGACTTGGGAGGACGCGGTGTTGACAACACCAGGAACTGCAGCAGGACCTCGGTATGTCCTCCAGCATGCAAGGCCCCTCCTGGTTCCCCTAGAACAAACTTGGGCCTTCATATTCTTTCTCTTTCTTCTTTGTTCAGATGAAACCCCCCCAGGCCTACCTGCGTGGGCCACATTTGTCATTGTGATCGGGGTCCTGCTTGGGATGGCTCTGGTGGCTTACCAGGGATGTTTCCTGCTCCTGACAAGAACTGAAAGGTACCAAGGCTTCTACCCCTCCTGATCCCACCCCCAGTCTGACTCCAGGTCAGAAGGAAGAGACCCCATCGTAGGATCTGGGGCCTAGCTCTTGGGTCTCCCAACGACCCATTGAAGCTTCCTTCCATTCCAGCAGCTCATCCCTCACCAGCTGCTGACTCCGGGCCGCTTCCTCACCAGCTTCCTATGCTATTTATGGGGCACACAGGACGCCCCACAGCACTGTCCTAGGTTCCTCCCACAGCCGACCTGCAGCGCTCCTGGAAGGTAGTCAGCGACAGCACCTGCTACTGCTTAGTGCCACCCGCCACCCAGTGAGGGCGCACAGCGCAGGACCCGAGCATAGTCCTATCCCAGGTCACACAGGGAGAGCAGAGGAGCCTGGGCAGGCCAGGCAGGGACAGCAGCCCCCACAGTTACTGTGTCACCCAGGCTTCTGATGGGTGAGATGGGAGGAGTAGGGCCTGGCCCAGATGGCATGTCCTGGAGTGTTCTTAATGTCTCTGGTCAAAGTGGGTGGAGAGAGAGGACAGGGCACAGCAACTGGCCTGAGTGGAAGGTCTGGCCCAGTAGGGACGTGGGGCTCAGGGAGAGTCAAGGTGCAGCAGCTCACCTGGCATCCTGCCCACATGGCTGCCCTGCTGTCCCTCCCAGGACTTTGACTCTTCCACTCAGCCAAACCCTTGTGCTTCGGTCCCTGTCCTGGGCCTCTGTCCCTTTCCTGGTTCCCTTGGTCGGTGTTGTCCTGAACCGGCATCTACCTGAGGGACCCTCCCCTCTGGCCAAGGACACGAGTGGCTTCTTAAAGCCTTTACCCAGCTCCCCTCTCCTGGACTCCCCCTCCTGCCACCACAGAGCTGACGGAGAAAGGAGGTCTCCACCCCTCTCCCTGGAAACAGGGTCCCCTCCTTGGCCTCTATTCAACCCGCAAACCATGAGCTCTCCCTGTACCCTCATGAATAAGCCTGACTTTTCCTAGGGCCGGCGTCTAGAAGGCCTCAGAGAGCCTCAGTCCCTGACATTGACACCTGGTGAGTGAACCTTCAGCTCGGGCGTGGCTGGGAGCCCAAGACTTAGCCAGCAGTGTCCACTCCCACAGTCACCAGCCTGGGGTGGGACCCTTCCCTGGGCCTCAAGGAGGCCTCTCATGAGACCCTCAGCACAGGGGACCTCAGGGGCCAGGTCACTCAGGCCCTGTGGGGTCTGGGTGTGTCACCTCATTGGCCCCTACAATGACTGGAGGGACTCTCCCAGGAGATGCTCACTCTTCCCTGATGCTCTGAGAGCTGAGGACCCCCAGGCTCTTCTGCAGGAGGTGCCGGCCCTCCTCCACCCTCCTGCTGACTCCTGTCTCTGTCCCCAGGCCATGGTCCCTCTGGCAGCTCCACTGCCCTGGTAAGCACCCCTCCACTCCCCCTTCACACAGGGACCGAGCTGTAGGCTCAGGGCAGGGGCGCTGTCAACCACAAACACGTGCACACCACCCTCCCCTGCGCAGCCAGGACAGGGCTAGCCTGGCCCTGTCCAGGAGCTAGTTTCTCTTCAAGGACAGGACCTCCCTCGCCTGTCCTGAGCCCACTCTGAGTCCCTGTGTCCATCTCAGGGGTCCCCTGGAGCCCAGCAGGTGCAAGTGGGTGCTTGGGGCATCAGTTGGGGTCTAGGGTTAAGGAGGTTGAAGGTGGGCACAGCAAGGACACAGACTGTGGTGACCGTCCAGAGTGCAGACTCATGCTCAGGGGAAGAGCTGGTCACTCCTGAGGGGAAATGGGGAAAGAGGACACAGGAAGTAAGCTCTGGCCTGTCAGGACCCAGAACCTTCCAGGCTCAGCCCAGCACCTGCCTACTGGGGCTTCAGCCTCCATGACCCTTCCTCCCTGTCCCCTGACATGTGCCCTCTCTTCCCACTCAGACCCCCCTCCCTGACCACAAGACAGCCGTTCCCATCTACGAGGTGAGTGTGGGTGGTGAATGTTCTGCTCCCACAGGCCCACGGGGGACCCAGACCTGGCCCACCCCACTCCTGGCTGAGCTGTGAGATCCAGCAAGCAGCAGCCCTAATGGGATCAGGGGGTGGAGAGCAGAGGAGGGAGGGGCCTGGGACCAGGAGCCTCCTGAGCACAGCCAGGCCAGCACAGAGCAGCCCCGGGTGGGCCAGGGCCTGGGAGACGCTGGTCCTGTTCTGAGAAGGGTCAGAGGCCTCTTTGTTCTCTTCACAGGAATTGCTGAACCCTGACCTGAACGTTTACTGTGGGATCAACGCCAGAGCAGAAGCGGCTGCCTAGTTTCCTCCAAACACTGCTCCTTCTGGACTGAGGGAGGGTCCCCCGAGGACCTCAGACCCTGAGCAATGGGCTAGAGAGGAAGCCTGAGCCCTGAGATGACTCTGGGACCTGGGAGGGGGTGGGGAAACCCTCCTTTTGGGTTTCTGGAGACCCAGACAGGCTGCCTTGGGCTCTGATGGACCAGCAGGATGCCTATCCCCAGGAGGAGGGGCTCCCGGGGAGAGTGAAGGGCCCACTGTGGTCCCAAGGAGGTGGATAAAGATGACTTTGCCCCTAGTTGGCTCTTTTTATTCTCCTGGGAACTTTTCTTAACAGAAATTCACCTGCGATTCCAGATCAGTTTTCTCTTGTGTCACAGAGGAAATATGATCTCTAAGCTGTTCTCTCTCTCTGGGCGGCAGGAGCTGGGACTTGGGCGTCAGGGTTGAATCGTGGCCCATAGAAAGGGGAGACGGAGGTTCCCTAGAGCCACGCAGCCAGCGGTCCTCACTCCAAGGACACAGGGTGGCTGTCCCTGGCCACTGAGCTTCTTTGCACAAGGACCATTCTCAGGACATCTTGACCCCTGTGGGGACACAGAGAGGGGCCGACAGAGTTACTGAGGGAGGACACAGCCAGACTCAGGTCCCAAGCAAGGTCCTCCAGGCACTGCCCGGGGCCTCTAGCCGCTCACTCCCCCACTTTCCACTTGGCCTCTAACTGGGTCTCGCTGGAACAAGCCTCCTCTCCACCCTCCAGCATCCAGGGCAGAGGTGCAGGGCTCCCCACAGGAAACTCCCCAGGCTCCTCAAACGTCTCCTCCATGACCCGCCCTGCGGGACTCCCACCTGCAGCCTCCTCCACACACCTGGGCAGCTGCTCTCTGTCCTGAGGACCCAGAGCAGGTGACACCTCACGTAGGCTCACTGGGATCAGCACCACATCCCCACACACAAGCTGGTGTGTGCGCTGAGGTCAGAGGATGTTCCGCCATGGCCCAAGTGTCGAGTGTCCTGAGATGAGAAGTGGAAACCAACCACAGGGTTTCCCGTCGAGATGGAGCCCTAGAGAGTCCTTGTCCTGCACGAACACACTGTCAGAATAGATGAGGTCACTCCTCTTGTCTTAGGTTCCTATTGATGAGGTGACAGATTGCCACAAATAGAGTGGCATAAAACACCAATCAAGGTGTCCATGTGGTGGAGTTCTTTCCGGAGGCTCCAGGGGACAGTTGTTTTTCAGCCCCTAGTGGCCTCCAGTGTTCCTGGCCTGGAGGTCTCTTCTGGCACCTTTGAAACAGCAGCTGGGCACCTTGAAGTCTCTCTGTTCTGCTTCCCTCCTCACCTCCCACTGCTTCTCCAACTCCCCTGCCTCCTCCTCTCACTTGTAAGGAAAGGAGCTTGTGATGACCTCAGACCCACCGGATGAACCACAAGAATCTCCCAAATGCATGATTGTTAATGTCACCTGTAAAGTATCTTTTACCATGTGACACATTCACATATTCTGTGTATGAGGATGGGAACATGTGTGAATCTGTGAAGGGACTTTACTCTGTCCATCACACCTCTCAATGCCATTGTGTCATCTCCTTTCACTGAAAACTACACGTGGGCGCCTGGACCGGGTCACCTTGACTGTGGGCTCAGTCCCTGCACTGATATCCACAGCACCCGCCAGGTCCTGAGATGGCGATGGTGGCACACCACACCCCAACAGCTCTCCACCCTCCTGGCGATGATGCTCAGCTGTTAGGAGTGAAAGAACTGGGAGCTGACATTCACCAGGCTGCACTAGTTTGTGGTGGTCAGCACCATGGACAGAGCCCCAGGGCCCCTGGAGCAGGGAGGAAGAAGGAGAGATGGTGCTGCTGGAAAGGCCACCTGTTTCTACTCTACACAAGAAAAACAGGAGTCAGAAAGTTACTACAGGGATGATCCCAGCCTCCTCTAATTTACAGGTTGCGTGTATCTTCACATGGCAGGAAGTTAGGGTTGTTGGCACATCCTCCGCCAGTCCCTGGGTGATGGATGCTGCACACTGAGTGGGGCCTCGGATAGGCTGAGAACCTGCGGCAGCCTCATGGTGAGTGTCTCTGCCCCTGAGACTCAGGGGCTGGAGAGTGCTTGCCTCGCCTACATGAATCCCGGGGTTCCATCTCCAGCACCACACACACACACACACACACACACACACACACACACACACAGAGCCCTGAGACTCAGGTCATTGTCTCTGCCTACAACCCAGGGGGAACCTCTCATGATTAACTTTTGACCCTGGTTCCTGACCTTGGAACCACCCCCATCACCCAGCCTGGAGCAACCCCTGAGCACAGCGTCCTGGCCCCTGAGCCACACTGAGCCCTGGGAAACTGAGTCAAGCTGCCCCTCGAGCTGCTCTGCCAGCTCCTCCAAGCCAAGCCACCGTCACCTCATTCCCATCTCATCCATCCACAGAGGCCACTCTGCTCCGGTACACACAGCACTGCCCCTCCAGGGACTCAGGTCCTGTCCATCCAGTGTCCCTGCAGGTCCCACACTCCCACCACACAGGTCCCCCAGTGTAAGGGTCACCTTGTTCTCAGGGGTCCTCCCCTGCCTCGGATCGGGGTGGATCCCTCCTCACATCCTCATCTGAGCAGTCACCGTGTCCTCTGTACCCTGTTCTGGCACCACTGTCTCTCTGGACACAGCCTGAGATCCTCACAGGTGGAGCTGAGGTGCCGTCTCTCCAGGAGTCCTTCAGTTCTTACCACAGGAACCTGCTCAGCCACGTGTGACCCTCCTCTTAACAGGTGCCTTGTGCT
>PVJS01024260.1:0-28823 GCA_004027185.1 Glis glis
GCTTTTTTTTTTTTTTTTTTTTTCGGTACCGGGGATTGAACCCAGGGGCGTTCTACCTCCGTGCTACACCCCTGGCCCTATTTTTTTTTATACTTTATTTTGAAACCGGATCTCACGAAGTTGCGGAGGGCCTCACTAGGTAGAAAGAGAGAGAGAGACAGTGGGAGAGAGAGAGAGAGAGAGAGAGAGAGAGAGCTGAGGCTGGCCGCGAACCCGAATCCTCTGGTCTCTGCCTCCCAAAGTACTGGGATTACAAGCGTGCACCACCACGCCCGGCCTTTGAGCTCAGTTTTAAGGAGTCAACAATCAATGATATGAACTCTGCATTGGGATATATTTTCAAAGGATTCCTCATGTTGAAACCATCCTACCTAATTCCATCCTACTTGATTATAACACAAAGAGAAACTAAGAAGCTAATCATGACAGAGAAGTAACTTCATGTCAAATAATGTCCATGAATGAGCCAATTGAGTAATTTGTGAATTTGCTTAGCTGATTTGAACATCCATAAAGGAGACTTAGCAACAACAGTATTTCCATATGCCAGGTGAAACCCTCAGAGGGAATAGGCCTCAGTTTAATAATGAAAGAGAAGGGAAAGGGCTGATAATTATTCTGTCTAAACAGTGTTTTGCGGCCTAACATTGATTGTGTCTTGAAATCTCCTTTGGGAATGGAGCAGGCAGCCTTTCCTTTGCTTTCACAAACCTCATGCAAATTATTTAAACATTTTTGCAATTATTTGTCTGAAACTGAGTTTTGGCCCAATGCCTAGAAACCCTGAGAAGTGACATCACACTGCACCCAGAGATTCAGGTTCCAAAGAATTCTCTGGGGATCCTCACAACTGTCTTGGAGGCCAATTTCCATATCGCCATGTAAACATGCGAGTCTATTGGTGCTTCTGCCTTTAGAGAGCCCCGATAAGGACATCACAGTAAGCAAATGTTTAGGCAATTTAATTCTAGTTATCTTGCTATAACTTGACTGTATGTGCAGTTTTTAAAATGTCCTTTCTATTTGTGTAGAAAATGTTTCTGTTGGCACCTTCTTAAATGCTTGATGTATCTATAACCCCCCTTCTTAATGTTAATCACAGAAAGAAGTCTGCTCCCCTTTTTCTATATCCCAGACCTTATATCTTGTTATTCATAAGTATAATTTTATAATTGATGCAGATGGTTGGTCTAAAAATGATGACCCTCTTTTGTACTATTACTTCATGCTGAGGACAAAGAGGGTACAGGAAAATTACTCCTTGGCCCAGGAAGTTTATTAAAATGCTAAATGAAGGTCTGGCGAGAGCTCAAAGAACTTTAAATAACCTTGTGGTGGAAAACCTCCGAAACCTCTTTTTACCGTCAGCTCAAACTAGGCTGGCTGTAACAGAGTACGAAAATCAGTAGTTTCAAGAGCGCAAAAACACATCTATTTTTAAAAGGCAGGTCTGTCCAATGGTCGCAGGTGTATGTGACACATCTCTCAAAGGATGATGACGACAGTTTGTTGTAAGGCATTCTGCCGGGTTCCCAGCCATTCCTCTGCAGAGTCAGGCCAGCATGTCACTGTGCAGAAGGAAGCGTAAACACACTGTGGTCCGTGTGGCGCTCCCTCTCCTTAGTCAATCAAGGCAAAACACAGCACCAACACATTCTGCAAATTACATTCTTGCCACTGAAATTCCATGGAATTAAAATATAAAGTAACAGGAAGTAGAATGACAATTTTACTCTAATGAGTTCCCTTCTGGTACTGGAGGGCTTTAATGCCACATGTGGTTTTGGCTCAATGTTGGCTCACTGAAGCCTTCAACATTCAACAAGTTGATACTTTAAGAGATAGGGATCTCTAGGACAAAGAAGTTGAACCATGGGATAGTTGAAACTCTTATTTTCAAGGAATCCATAGGGATCAGAATATCACATTTGAAACAGCAAAGAAACTAACCATTTTTTTTTCTTTTTGGTGCTGAGATTGAACCCAGGAGCATTCTACCTCCAAGCTACACCCCCAGCCCTCTTTATTTTTTATTTTGAAACAGGATCTCTAAGTTGCTGAAGCTGGCTTCAAACCTGTGATCCTCTTGTCTCAGCCTCCCAAGTAGTGGGATTCTAGGCATGCACTACCATGCTGGCTTAAAAACTAACCCTTTTCTATTGTTGTACTGGGAATTGAACCCAGGTAGTTTCAGTTATTGCTGAGCTACACCCACAGTACTCTCATTTTAATTTTTTGTTTGGAAACAGGGTCTTGCAAGGTTGCTGAGAGTCTCGCTAAGTTGCTGAGGCTCCTCTAAACCTGAAATCCTCCTGTCTCAGCCTCCCAAGTACTGGAATTACAGGCACAAGCCACCATGCCTGGCTTAGAAAACTAACCTTTTAATGGCATCCCAGGGAAAAACAGAGACGCCGATCTCCACAGCCTCAGAAGGGAAGTCGTGCTTAGGGCCCTCTTGCCAAGCTCTATCGCATCTTATATCTGTACCCTTCCTTTCTGGCCTGACTTCCTAGCATACAGTGCATGACCTCAGCTAACAAAGCTTGTCTCCAGGGCCTTGATTCCGGCTCCTAAAGCTGTCCTTGCTGGGGATCCAGTAAAAACAGGGAGCTCTTCTGCCCATTTTACCTGCAATGGAGCTCCCCAGTCCCAACCTTAGGAAGGACTCAAGCCTGAAATTCAGCATGCTGCTGCCAGTCAGCTAGCCAGAACAGTGCCTTCATTCCCATACCTGGGCCGGCAAAACCTCCCACTCTTTTCACTGGACTCTATCTGCAGCCCTGCTGTATTTTATGTCCTCATCTTGATACTTCATTTATTATGAGTCCTTCTAAAACCAAAGCCCATCTTGATCTTTTTCAACCCCCAGGCTGCTCCTGAACCTTGGGCCAAAAGTTGAATTTTCAATGCCTGAAAGTCAGCAGCTTCTGGATCCTTCCTCAGGCATCCTCCCCAAAAGCTGACAGCCTCCTGGCCGGGCCCATGCAGGACAGATGCAGAGCTCCTTCCTGTTGGACTGAACTCCCTTCCAGCTTCCGCAGCTGGGCTGGTGGCCCCACTGCCTGCCCGGCCTTGCAGGCAGAGACAGCTGCCGAGCCTGCCCTTTCTATGCCGTCTGCCTCACTCCAGTTAACTAGGCCATCTCAGCAGCACCCCAAGACAGGAGGGCGTGAGTCAAGAGGCCGCCTTCCCCCCGCTGAGTGCAGACTGAAGCTGGAAAAGGAATTCGGATATCTCTGTAGGAAGATCGATGCTTCTACCTTTCTAACTCCTATGCTTTTTGAACTTTATTTAGGACAATTAATATAATACGTGCTTTTTACTGATTAAACTGAGACTGTTATCACAGTTATCAAAAATCTTAATTTTGAAAAATAGTTCATGTTTTAGGAAAATAGACATGATTTAATGTAGGAGGGAAAAGCAGGATGCAGAGCTATATAAAGCTGGATGAGCTCATTGTGGCAAACATCATGTGGGATTCGGCTGCTCAGCATCTAAACTCCCTCCCAAGTTTGGGAGAATTTCCCACCATGTGATTCTCCTTGCGCAGTGAGGGCCTCCTAACTTTACAGAGGCCAGGAATTAAGAGCCTTTCTGTCACTACTCCCTAACAGTTGGGGCAGGCATGTGGCCTGGGCTGAATCAGATACCCAGACCCACTGAAACTTGGAACTGAAGCCAGTGACCCACAGAAGCAAGGAGAGGGGAAACCCCATCTGTGACGGTTAGTTTTGGGTGACTGGATTAAGGGATGCCTAGATTGTTGGCAAAGCACTCTCTCTGGGTGTGTCTGGAGGGGATTGCCAGGCAGCCAGTGGACTGGGAGGGGAAGATCCGGCCCTCAGAGTGAGCTGGGACCATCTCACTGGCTGGGGGCCTGGAGAGAACAAAAACGCGGAGGAAAGGCGAATTGGTTCTCACGTTCTCCTGACGCTGGGATGCCCATCGTCTCCTGTCCTTCAACATCAGTCTTCCAGCTCTCTAGCCTTTGGACTCTGGGTCCTGCACCGGTGGCCCCTTGGGTTTCCAGGCCTTTGGCTGGAGACTAAGAGTTACACCACTGGCTTCTCTGGATCTGAGGTTTTGGGATGTGGACTGGGCCACCTACCAGCATCTCTGGGTCTCTAACTTAAAATCTATTGTGGAGATTATAAATTGCCTACATAATCCCATGAGCCAATGCCCCCCAAAAATCCCCTCTCATCTCTCTCTCTCTCTCTCTCCATATCCTATTGTTTCTGTCAGAACCCAGACTAATAACCCACCCATCAGTGAGGGCAACACAGTTCCCAGGGCAGCAGGGCTGGCTGGTGGGCCGTGGCAGGTGTGGACGTTTCAGTGGAAGGTCTCTTTCACGGCAGCATGGGACCCTCACCAGAATAATTTCTCTGCGCTCTCTGGCCTCTGGCTCTGGCTTATCAACTTCCCTTTGTCACTTCTACTCCTACTCATTTTCCAAGACCAGCTCTCCAGGCTTTTCTGTGAATTTCTGAGCTACTGAATATGTTTTCAATAAATTCCTTCCTCCTTGGAGTGACAGCTCATGCCATTGCTTGTAACTAAGAATCTGACTACTTCACCGATGTTATTTATAATGCAAATAGTAAAGACTTAACATACACTAAAGGTTAATAATGGTTATCTTTAGGTTTGGGGGATCATAGATCATGCTAATTTTCTTATGTGCATTTTCTAAAAATTTTAGTAAAATGGTATTGCCTCAGTCTGAAAAAAATAAGTTTTAAAATTTGAGATTACTATGGATTCCCAATGTTCTGAATTGTTGGAAACCGATTAGCATAATTACTCTAGTGGAATCCCTTTTGCTTCTATAAGAATAAGGTACTTGGCAAATTCATGCTCAGCCTAGGCAAATCATGAGTAAGATAAATGCCATTGTATTTTTTTAAAAAATCCCGAAGACTGATTCTTACTTCTCAATCCTAATATGCACATATTTTTTGTTTTAGAATTTGATAATCCTTTGAAAGTTGGCCTGAGAAAATTAGACTATGTTTAGGGAACTTTAACATACTTTACAGAAATGAAATTTTCTTGGCATTGATGTTCATAAAAGTGTGTATAGCATCCAGGTGTGGTGGCATACACCAGTAATCCCAGTACTTGGGAGGCTGAAACAGAAGGATCTCAGGTTCTAGGCCAGCCTCAGCAACTTAGCAAGACACTGTTTTAAAATAAAAAATAAAGAGGGCTTGGGGTAGAGGCATTCAGAGGTAGAATGCCTCAGTATTCAATCCCCAGTATCAAAAAGAAAAAAAATGTGTTTATAGCACAGGAATGCCACTCTTAGGGTTGTTGTTGTTGTTGGTGGTGGTACTGGGGATTGAACACAGGGACATTCTACCACTGAACTATACCCTCAGTCCTTTATTTATTTATTTAGAGACAGGGTCTAGCTGAGTTCCTGAGGCTGGCCTTAAACCTGCGATCCTCCTGTCTTAACCTCTCAAGTACTGGGATTCCAGGTATGTGCCACTATGCCCAGCTTAACCTTAGATTTCTTTAATGACTTCTTTATTATTGGTGCATATTATACAGAATACTGGGTTTCATTGTGACATACTCCTACATGGATATAACATAATTTGATCAATTTCACTCCTCTATGAGCTTCTTTTAATAAGGTATCCTAACAGTTTTGTGAATACAAAGAATAACAGTGTATAACACTAGAGTACTGAACCTATCAGTAAATTCATGCAGTTGGCCTGAATGGTTATAAATAATGGTTTGAGTAACACAGAGACAAATAATGTATAAAGGCATTATTCCAGCTGGGCGTCGTGGCGCACGCCTGTAATCCCAGTACTCGGGAGGCTGAGACAGGAGGATCGTAGATTCAAGAGCAGCCTCAGGAAGTAGTGAGATTTGCAACAATCTAATGAGACCCTGTTTCAAAATAAAAATAAAAATAAAAATAAAAATTAGGGCTGAGGGTATAACTTGGAGGCAGAATGCACCTGGGTTCAGTACCACAAAAGAAAAAGAAAAAGAAAGAGCATTATTCCTTAGAACAAAAGCCCAACTACCAAGAAAAAGCAAATTCCACCATTATTATGAAGCAGTGATCATTTTTATCTATCTGTTAAAGCACCTAGAAGTTGGTGTATCCCAGCACCAAATTAAGAGACTCCCTGCTCTTGATCAGGAGTGAGAGATGCAAGTCACAAGGGGTAAGTCTCCTGCCATCCCATCAGTACTACTGAGAAAGAAGTCAAGGGAACTCTGCAGATCTCACCCAGCTGGGTCATTGGGTTCCTGCAAGCTTGAGTGTTGAGACCTCATTGATCATACCAATGGAAACTGCAAAGCTTAGTGGAGTGGAAGGAAAATGGAAGTTAGTCTAACAGACCTGATGTTAGATCCCAGGCTACACATACATCAACAGAGTGCATGAGTTGCTTGGCTTCTCTGAGCCTCTGTTCTCCACCTAGAGCATGCAGATCAAAGACTCAGCTCATGGTGTTAAAGTGGATAATGTATGTAAAACTCCCAGCATACTTATTAGTTTATAATGAATACTCACTAAACCTGAGTTCTATTCCACCTGTGACTGCTTCCTCCCTTATTTTTCTGGAAAAATATTTGTCTTTTACTAAGACTGACTTTGTGTGTATGTGGTACTGGGGATTGAACCCAGGGGCATTCTACCTCTGAGAGACACCCCCAGCCCTCTTTATTTTTTTATTTTGAAACAGGGTCTCACTAAGTTACTGCTTGCTGGCCTTGAACCTAAGATCGTCCTCTCTCAGTCTCCCAAGTACTGGGATCACAGGTGTGCGCCACCATGCCCAAATCACAAAGACTGATGTTAGATAAAGTTTTTACAATAAGATAGTTAATTTCCCTAAATCCCTCAAATATGATAAAATGCTGTAGTTACCTTGAAATTGTTCCCTAGAAAGAGAGCCTTGCCAAAACCATGAGAAATTATTGATAAAGGGAAACAGTCTCAATTAGCTGAGCAAATGTTTTATGTCAATATTGCATGCGACAAATGGATCATCATTTAACATGTAGCAATAGGTATTAAAATTCAGGGAAAATATATTAGAGCTCATGAGGTCAAACAGTTCAACAGAAAAATGATTGACACTTGCCTCATGAGCATGCCAGACTTCAATAGATAATCAACACTTTCTTCTGTTTATTGAATAAGGGAAACACTCCATATTGAGCAAAATGCCTTCATAAATTGTTTGGGTGTGGGTAATTAGCTTGGGCATTAAGATACAGCTTCCCATATCCTTCCAAACAGCGCTTTTCTTGCCAATGTGTAAAAGGGACTCCAATTTCTGAGAAGGTGACACAAGAATAGAAGTAAGAAAAGATGGAAAATCAAACTGGAGAAGAAGCTCTGTCAAAAAAAATCAATAATTTTGCTACTGAGAAATTACTACCATCCTTATCCAAGAAGGGGTGGAAAGGTCAGACTGAGCTAACTTGTGTGATAAATGAGTTTATAAAGTAGCCTGTGTCAGGAGACTAATTTAATTGGCTGCTTTAAGTGTGATAATGCACCACACTTCCTACAGATTTTTTCCTTTATTAAAAATCTTAAAATTAAGCTGAGTGCAAGGCACACCATGTCTACCTTAATGATACAAACAGCATCAATGGCTGCCAGGGACAAAGCATTCATAATTATTATTACCAATATCTACCCAAAATATTAAAAACAGAATGAGGAATTTTTGCTTCTTGACATTTTAGACAATTCCAAGTCATACAAGGACAAAGAAAGTATATTTTTTGTTCTACTACATCCCTTCCCCCACTGAAATATTTGGGTGCTCACTAAATACCCACAGTTGTCACTCCAAATTTACAAATTAAATAGCCAAAATGAGATTTAAATCAAGGACTTTTGATTGTGGACATTTATAAACACCTAGATGTGCATTCTTGAGTTAAAAACTCAGTTTCCCTTATATCTGCTAGTTGTATGCTATCAATGCATACAGTTCAATGTAGTTTATCTTCCAGGGACTGTCATTTTCTACATTAAGACAGTACTTGGGAGGCTGAGACAGGAGGATCACAGGTTTGAGGACAGCCTCAGAAACGTAGAGAGACTCTCAGTAACCTAGAGAGACCCTGTTTCAAAATACAAAAAAATAAAAAGGGCTGGGGGTGTAGCTTGGAGGTAGAATGTCCCTGGGTTCAATCCCCAGTGCCATAAACAAACAAACAAACATAAGGTATTTGAGAGACAAAGTCAATTTAATAAAGTTTTTCACAAAATTCCTGCTAAGACTCTTGTCTAGAATCCTCCTTACTCAACTTCCTCATTTTTATCATTTGGATCTCAACACATAGGTCTCTCCACAGAGAACTTTTCTCTAACCACGTATTTAAAGAAAGAAATGCCCACCCCTTTCATCTTCTTCATTAATGCTGTCCAAGCTGCAAATGATCATATTTACCTCTCAACATGCCCAGTATCTCTTGCTTTACTAGAATGTAAGTGTGTGTGTGTGTGTGTGTGTGTGTGTGTGTGTGTGTGTTTCAGGGGATCAAATCCAAGGGCATTCTACCGTTGAGTTACAGCCTCAACCCTATTTATTTTAATTTTTATTTTGAAACAGGGTCTTGCTAGGTTGATGAGAGTCTCACTACTTGCTGAGGCTGTCCTTGAATCTGTGATCCTCCTGTCTGAGCCTCCCAAGTACTGGGATCACAAGCGTGTGCCACCATGCCCTGCAGAATGTAATCTTGATAATAAGGTTTCTTACTTTGTTGCATCCACAGAATGAAGAACAGCAAATAAAGATGCTTATAATTATACATTTATGGGATACAAAGTGATATCATGATTTATGAATACGATACAAAATAATTAAATCAAGTTAATTAACATATCCATCACCTTATATACTGAACATTTTTTGTGGTGAGAACATTTGAAATTTACTCTCCTAGCAATTTTGAAATGTACAATATACTATTATTAACTATATTCACCATGCTGTCTAATAGATCTCAAAAAGTCTCAGCTTTAGCCGGGTGTGGTGGCGCACGCTTGTAATCCCAGTACTTGGGAGGCAGAGACCGGAGAATCTGGGTTCGCGGCCAGCCTCAGCTATTTAGTGAGGCCCTCCGCAACTTCGTGAGACCCGGTTTCAAAATAAAGTATAAAAAATAGGGCCGGGGGTGTAGCTCAGAGGTAGAACGCCCCTGGGTTCAATCCCTGGTACCAGAAAAAAAAGTCTCAGCTTTGTCTGAGACTTTGTACCTTTCAACCATCGTCTTCCCATTTCCCTGACCCTAGCCTCAGTCACTGCCGTTCTACTTTACTCTCCTCCTATGAGTTTGATTGCTTTAGATTCCATATACATTTGAGAATGTGCAGTACTTGTCTTTCCATGCCTGGCTTATTCCATGTAACATAATGGCCTCCTGATTCATCCATGTTGTTGCAAACAACAGAATGTCCTTCTTTTTAAAGGCTGAATAATATTCCTCTGTGTATCCATACCACATTTTCTTTATCCATTTGCCTATTGATAGATACCTAGGTTGGTTCTATAACTTGGCAACCACGAATAGTGCTGTGATGAACATGAGTGTGCAGACATCTCTTCCCCAAACTGATTTCAAATATTTTGGGTAAATGCTCAGAAGTGAGATTGCTGGGTCATATGTTAATGCTATTTCTAGTTTTTTGAGGAACGTTAAAACAGTTTTTCATAAGGGCTGTACTAATTGACATTTCCACCAAGAAAGGGACATTTATTGAGTTGTTTATATGACACAGTGCTGAGAATCTGATTTTCCATGTCAACTTGTCAGCTTGTTCACCCTCATTCTACAGAAAGGGAAGGTAAGATTAAGGGAGGTTAAGCAACTTGTCCAAGGTCTCATAGCCAATTCCTTCCTGTGTGTTACACCAATAATAAGCTGGAGAAAGGATATCTACTTCAAAAGTGTCACTTCATAATCCCCCAAAACCTTAGCCATGAAAACTCTCCAGTTCCTAATAACTGCTACTACTACAAAGCCTGCAGTTTCTCTCTTCCTTGTTACTGCAAACAATACTGGCATTTCTTTTATCAAGGACTTGACTGTTCTAAATAAGTGAGTTTTTTAGATAACTAAAGCTTACTTGTTAAATGTCAAAATTTCACTTATATCATGTTTAGTAAGATGTTTCTTTTTTTTTTTTTTTTTGGAGTACTGGGGATTGAACCCAGGGGCATTCTACCTCTGAGCTACATCCCCAGCCCTATTTTTTAGTCTTTATTTTGAAACAGCGTCTCACCTAGTTGCAGAGGGCCTCACTAAGTAGCTGAGGCTAGCCGCGAACCTGTGATCCTCCTGTCTCAGCCTCCCAAGTACTGGGATTACAAGCGTGCACCACCACACCTGGCTGTAAGATGTTTCTAAAATGCATTGTGTATTCTTTAGTCTTCTTAAACAGAGCTTATTTAGTGGAATTTAATGTTTTTTGAATAGCACTTGGTAAATTTTAGGAACATCAGTTATTCTTTTGAATAAAAAGAATTTCGTATCCTTCCTAACAGGATTGGCTACATAATGTGCAGGGCCCAGTGCAGAGTGAAAATGCAGAGACTCTAGTTCAATGCTGAATCGGAATTACAAGAGGACAGCAGTGGAGCATTACTCCAGGCCAGAGACCTGTGTGACTGCACAGGCTGTGCACCCCGCAGCTGACCCTGCATTGGATCCCACATTGTGTCTGATATGTAACAGTAATCCATAAGCATTTACTGAGTAATGTCTTAAGGGACTAGTGAGAGCTGGGCGTGGTGGTGCACCCCTGTAATCCTCATACTTGGGAGGCTGAGATAGGAGGGCTCTCAGGTTTGCTGCCAGCCTCAGCAACTTAGCAAGGGCCTCCACAATTTAGTGAGACCCTGTTTGAAAATTTTAAAAAAATGAAATAGGGCTGCGGGTGTAGCTCAGAGGCAGAATGCCCCTGGGTTCAATTACCAGTACAAAAAAAAAAAAAGAAAGAAAAGACATAGTGAGTGCCATAGAACTCATTTCTGTAAATGATTCAAATGTGGTATAAATAAAAATAATAACAATATTAATTGAATTATGTATAAAGATTTGCATGCATGCATTGTCTTATCTGATCCTTAGAAAACCATATTCATTTAGGATTTTATGGCTACGTGTGACAAACGCAACTGAAGTGGTTTAGCCAAACATGGGTTTTATTTTCATATATTGGTAAGGGTCTAGTATCCAGAATATATAAATATATAAATAACTTTTACAATTTGTATCAGAATTCTCCAGAGAAACAGAACCAATGTAGTATATGTACATATATAAATCTTTCTTTCCATACACACACACACACATACGCACACACACAAACACACACACACACACATACACAGTCTCTTTCCATATATATGGAGAGAGAGAGAGATTTATATTAAGATTTGAAGGAATTGGCTCACACAGCGGTAGAGGCCACCATGCAAGCTGAAAACTCAGGCAGGATTTCTATATTATAGAAATCTTTTTTAAAAAATTACGTCTATATTATTATCTTGAGGCAGAATTCTTTTTTCTCCAGGATGCCTCACCTTTTGCTCCGTAGGCCTTTAATTGATGAATGACCCACATTATCAAGTGTAATCTCCCTTACTCAGTAAAGTATATGGTAATCATGTTTACAAAATACCCTCCTAGCAACATATATACTAGTGTTTGAACAAATAATTGAGCATGACACCCTAGCCAAGATGACGCATAAAATTTATCATTGCACAATTCAACAACAAAAGACAAATGATCCAGTTTTAAATATGGGCAAATGACTTGAACAGAAGTTTCTCTGAAGAAATCTACAAATGGCCAATAAGCAGGTGAAAAATGTTCAACATTGTTAGTCATTAGGGAATTGCAAATCAAAACCACAGTGAGGGGGCTGGGGAGTGTCTCAGTGGTAGAGTTCTTGCCTGGCATGCTGAGAAAGAGACCCTGGGTTCAGTCCTTAGCAGGGCAACCACACAAATAAACAAACACAATGATGAGCTACAACTTCATATCTACTAGGAATGACTATGATAATAATAAGCCGGGCGTGGTGGTGCACGCTTGTAATCCCAGTACTTGGGAGGCGGAGACCAGAGGATCCGGGTTCGCGGCCAGCCTCAGCTACTTAGTGAGGCCCTCCTCAACTTTGTGAGACCCGGTTTCAAAATAAAGTATAAAAAATA
Source organism: Glis glis (assembly GCA_004027185.1). NCBI lineage: Eukaryota > Metazoa > Chordata > Mammalia > Rodentia > Gliridae > Glis > Glis glis. The sequence goes on from PVJS01024260.1 coordinate 12,225, forward strand.
GGGCCGGGGGTGTAGCTCAGAGGTAGAATGCCCCTGGGTTCAATCCCCGGTACCGCAAATAAAATAATAATAATAATTATTATTATTATTTAAAGGGAAAATAATAAGTGTCAGAGACGATGCATAAAAATGAAACCCTTATTGTATTAGTCATCTTGGGCTGTCATAACAAATTGTTATAGACTGGGTGGTTTAGTCAACAGATATTTATTGCTCACACTTCTGGGGACTGAAAGTCTGAGATCAAGGTGCCAATGTAATCAGGTTCTGGTGGGGGCTCTCTTTCTGGCTAGCAGGGGGCCCCCTTCTTGCTGGATCCTTGTATGATGGAGAGAGGTAGTCTGGTGTCCTTAACTCTTTTTTTATTGTCAGAATTAGGGATTGAACACGGGTGCTCTACCACTCAGCTAACACCCCCAGCCCTTTTTATTTTTTATTTTGAGACAAGCTAAATTACTTAGGCTGTCCTCATACTTGCAATCCTTCTGTCTTAGCCTCTCTAGTCACTGGGATTATAGGCATGTGCCACCATACCTGGCCTCTTTCTCTTCTTGTAAGTGTATTAGTCATGGAGTCTTAACCCTTACAATTTCATCTAAATCACATTACCTCCCAAAGACCCCATCTCTTAATTTCATCATATAAGGAGTTAGGGCTTCAACCTATGACTTTTGGAACGATACGGACATTTAGTCCATAATACTCATACAATGCTGGTAGGAATATAAAATAGTATGGCCACTTTGGAAACAGTTTGTCAATCTCTCAATAAGTAATGCATAGAATTACCATAAGACTGAGCAATTCCACTTCTTGCTATATACCAAAAAGAATAGAAAATAGATGTTCAAACAAAAACTTGTACACAAGTGTTCATAGCAGCTCTGTTCATGATAGGTAAAAGGTGGAGACAACCCAAAGGTCAATCATCAGACAAATGGATAGACAAAATGTGATGTTTCTATATAATGGAATACTATTCAGGTATAAAAGGAAATGATATGCTGATCATGCTACAACATGACTAACCTTGATAACATCCTAAGTGAAATAAACCAGAGACAAAGGCAACATACTATATGATTCCATTTATATGAAATGTCCAGAACAGGCAAATCTATACAAAGAGGAAATAGATTAGTGACTGCCTAAGACTGAGGAAAGGAGATGATGGGGAGTGACTGGTAATGAGTTTGGAGTTTCCTTTTGGGGTAACAAAAATGTTCTGGAATTACATTGTGGTGGTGGTAACACAGTGATGTAATATATCTACTAAAATCCACTGAATTGTACTTCTAAAGATTAAATTTTACGCTATATGAATTATTTTTCAGTAACATTTCTACCAAAAAAAAAAAAAAAAGAGTAAAGGGCCTAAAAATCATGCCTGACATTTTGACAAGTTTGGAAATTCTAGAAGTCTGTTTTTATTCAACTTTTTCATACCACAAATATGCAAGGTGATTGATATAACTGCATAAGGGGGCTCAGATAAATGAAGTATTTCTGAATAAAAGGAGGAAATTAGACAGGGGGGGAGGGGGAAAAGGAAAATAGTTCCTTCCATTGGAGTCTTTGTCTTTGCTCCCCTGATTTGTACAATACCCTCAGAACTCCCTGTTGACCTTTCTAAGTCCTAGAACTCACTGGCCAAAGACACCCGCAGAGCCACAATAATGTGTATCAGTGTCTCATATTTAATCCAGAGAACTATAAAAGGTGTTCTCAAAGTATTAGAAAGTGTCTAGAGTTGTTTGACACTCTTGTCAGAGGCCTAGTGATGGAGAGAGAGACATGTTGAAGAAATCTACTTGCCTAGAAGTGTTAAATGCTTTTATAGGTAAATATATTGGTTCTATACTTGAAAAATAAATCTGCAAAGTGATTTACAAGACACAAATTGAGGGACTTAAACAAGCCAAAGCCTAGCGATACTGATAAAAACCTACTGCATATGAGGAAAGAGAGAGGCTCAAAGAAGTGACTCGCTCCAGGAAAAAGCTCAGAAAGATCACTAGTAAGCATCTGCTTCTATACCAAAATCAGGCTCAGAGGGAGAGGCCTGTGCCACCAGCAGACAGGCCTTCCCTGGAGCAGAGTTTCCTCAGGAGGCGGCTTCCACAGCCCCAGCAGGAGAGGGCTGCTTCTGATACTGGCAATCATGGGTTTTTGTCAGTTAGAATTAAGGTAATTTGGGCTGGGCGTGGTGGCGCAAGCTTGTAATCCCAGTACTTGGAGATTGAGACAGGATTGCAGGTTTGCCACCAGCCTCAGCTACTTAGTGAGGTCCTCTGCAACTTAGCGAGACCCTGTTTCAAAATAAAAAATAAAAAATAGGGCTGGGGTGTAGCTTGGAAGTAGAATGCCCCTGGGTTCAATCCCCGGTACTGCAAAAAATAAAAAAAAAGAATTAAGGTAATTTGAAATCATGTAGTATAGAATAATTAAGAAATTCTTTTGTGTGTGCACTGGAGATTTAACACAGGGATGTTGTACCTCTGAGCTACATCCTTTTTTATTTTTTCTTTTGAAGCAGGGTCTTGCTAAGTTACCACACACTGGCCTTGAACCTATGATCCTCCTGACTCAGCCTCCCAAGTACTGGGATTACAGGCCTGCACTACCACACCTGGCTATTAAGAGATTCTTTGTGCACAAAATGGAAAGAATGCAAATTCTGAATTTGTGTCTGAATTTATCAAGAATCTCAATTTCAAAGTCGGTACTTAAGGGATTTATAAACCTGTGTTATGCTATTGCCACAATGATGCCATTTGCAGCTAAGCAGAAATACCTGTCCTATTTTCTTTTGGTCATGATTAGGTTGCAATTAAAGGGGTTTTGAATTACACAATGTCTTTTGAAGTTTCTCCTTCATGAACTGTTTCTACCATGTACCTCCAAGAATAGACTGAGCAGAGGAGTTGCTAATTCCATGGATCCTAACAGGATAATGATGAGAGGGAATTCCACAGAGCCCCTCTTACCCAGTGAGATCAGGTCAGGGAAGTGGTTGGCTAATGGAAGAAGTTGGTAAAAGATACACACACACACACACACACACACACACACACACATATACACACACCCCCCATAGATTACACATGTCAAATTTTTATTTTAAATTAAAATAACTATGCATTTTTTGTGCCAATCTTTTGATAGAAAGCCCAAGATTATTATTTGGATGTTGGTGAGTTGATTGATGTCTGCTTTTTCTTTTTTGCATCAACCATACCCTTTCTATATCTTGTACTCTTTCCAATCATAATTTCTTTAAAGGGGAGCAAAACTTAAAACATCTGTTGAACAAACTGAGTGCAGAATCCATCTAGAATTCTGTAACTGCCTTTCTATTTTGTGGTACTGGGGATTGATCCCAGAGGCATTCTACCTTTGAGCTATACCCCCAGCCTGATTTTATTTCTTATTTGGAAACAGGGTCTTACTAGGTTGATGAGAGTTTCACTACTTGCTGACACTGTCCTCGAACCTGCGATCCTCCTGTCTCAGCCTCCCAAGTACTGGGATTACAGGTGTGAGCCACCACACCCAGCACTGCCTTTCTATTTTAACCAGTGCTCAGCAACTTACTTTTTATCGAAGCTTTTCAAAATGACAACCAAGTTTTCATAGAAATGACTCTTGCTTTTTATATTCACATTTCATATATGTATATGATATTTAACTTAATTTTCTAATAATTATGAGAAGTTTATCCAGCATGGAAAAGCTGAGGAGCAAATAACCCGCATCTGGTGAGTGTGGAACTGGCCTGGTGGGAGCATAAGTGCTGGGGGTGCAGTGGTGGCCTGTAGTTGTGCGCGCTCTGTGTGCAGTGGGTACCAGTCAGCACATTTCCCCGCACTATCAGGGATGTCCTCAGCCATGTGTCAATTGGAGCTGCTCTGTTCAACCAAATCTGTGCTGCCTCCCTTCCTCCCTCCCTCTTCCTCACCACTGAATGTTCACTTGCAAGCCTCCTTCCTCAAACAGCTGAGCTCCTGGGATGGCCAGGCCTGCTCAGTGCCTCCTAGGCCTCATGGCCCACTGAGTATGTGACAGCATGTGATGTCAGACTGGTGATCATCAATGTGTTGTTACGTCACGGTCCACTCTATGATGCCCAGGTGTTACAATCTGTGGCTGGTTTGGTAGTGCAGTTCTGTTGCGTATAAGAAACTGCTCCTGAAACCTGAATTCTAGACCCAGATGACGCAGCTGGCCCAGAGCCGTTTCTGCGATCATAGCAAGTAATTCTGTTGGAGTCTCAAGATGACATAGTAGGGGACACAAAATGAAGCAAAAGCCCCCTTTGGTCCTCCCTCAGCCTGGCAGACTCCAAACCCTGGACAGCTCCCCCCCCATCTCTACCCTGATACATTTCTTTTGAGGTTCTAGGGAAGAACTTAGATGCCTACTCGTTGGATCCTGACAACTTGATATCTTTCATAGCTTTATTGACAATAACTTTATCACTTAAGGTACACAGGGTAAAGTCAATTTGCATGGTGTTACCTGCCAGAGTGAATGGTCTCGGCCATCCTGAAACCTGGTACTTAGTGTAACCAACTCAAAGAATACCAGCATTCCTTCCCTTCCTTTACAAATCACCTTCTGGTTGGCTCCCTGGATTGGGGAGAGAGGCACTGGGGTGGTGGTGGTACAATTTTTAAAAATTTAATGTGAAAAAATGAAATGATAATCCAAAGGACATGTTGGGTTGGGAAATTCTTGAGGACCATCAATATTAAGAATGGAATTAAGCCAGGCTTGGTGGCGCACGCCTGTAATCCCAATAGTTGGGAGGCTGAGACAGGAGGATCACAGGTCTGAGGCCAGTCTCAGCAATTTAGTGAGACCATTTCAAAATTAAAAAATAAAATGGATGGGTGTGTAGCTTGGAGGTAGAATGACCCTTGGTTTAACCCCTAGTACTAAAATAAAAAGATGTGTATATAATGGCAGAAAAGAGGTTAGAAATACATAGAAGTTATACATTTCAGAATTTCAGAGGAAAAGTGACAGATTTTGAGAAAATAAAGTCATTTGAAAAAAAATAAATGCATGTGAAATAACCCAAAAAGGCAGGGGCTGCTGGGCAGCTAACCAATGGGTCATGAGGGCCCCATGTTATAGCATGACAGAAAGAAAACGGCTTCCAGGCCACAGGTTACATTGTGCTTATTTTAGGGTTCCAGGTCCACTCTCCATCTTTTCCCTTTACCATCTTTATCAACCTTTCAAACTAGAGCATGACTTCCATGTTGTCCCAAGAGACACAACATTTTACGCTGGCTCCCTCCTCATGCACGCCTCCTGTGACCAGAGAATGCACCTCCCGATTGTCCACCTGCATGGAAGTTTTCCTCCTTTGCATCACTTGGGTACCGAGGAACTACAAACTGCCTAGCCCCATCGCCCCTAGCAGTGACAAGGGAAGGGCCTACCATCGCCCCTGAAATCCCTCCACACTGGTTTCCTTACAAGGTTCTTCTTTCCTGGCCCACCTCGAGCTGGACTAGATTCCTTGGGCCTCATTGCTGTCTTTCAGGGATTCTCATAAACTTGCATTGCCCCACACAGCTCGGTGACATGTTTGAACAAAGCCATCTCCATTCTCTTATCCAGACCTATGCACCTGCAAAGTCTCCATTAACTGTATCACCCACCTAGCAGATGTCCCTTTGCTTGCATGGGTTGACTTAGCACACTACTCTGATGCAGCTCTCAGCCTCCCCATCGTTAGCTTCCTGGCATCTCGTCACCCGCACACCTCCTGGTATGTGTGGTTTTATTGATAATTTGTGGAGAAGGGTCATATCATGCAATGCCAGTATCTTACCAGAGACACCAATATTCATACCTCTTCCCAAGTCCCAAGCAACCATTCCACCCCAAGCTTTCCCCAGCTCTGCTTCCTAATGCAGAGGAGTTTGCTTTTCCAGCCTGAAACCAGGTCTCGGGGCCTCCTTCCATCCTGGTTTACCAAAGCATCTTCCCAACAAAAGCTTAGTCTCTTCCTCCTTGGACACCCTCTCCTAGCAGGAGGTGAAATCCACAGCTTGCTTCCTTCCACTCCTGTTGTACCTCTGATTCCCATTGTCTCACCAGCTTCTCTTCACCCTCAGGGTCTGATTCTTAACTGCCCCCATGAGGTTCTGGGGCTCCCTCTGCAGCTGCAACTTTCCTTTGTGGACTTCTGGTTTGGGGCAGGTTTCTGGCTTACCTTGTCCTCAACCCTAGTTGTCACATACTGCTACCCACAGTACATTCTCTGATAAGATTTATCAGCAGTAAAAACTGTCACTCAAACAAAATAGCAAAGCAACTCTCCTGGGAAGTCAGTCTTGGTAGAAAAGAAGCCAGGGGGATTGCCTTTATTTTCAATAATTAGCTTTTCCCCTCCACCATCCTCCAGGTTATCTCCAAGGCTCTTCACAGCTACCTCCTGGGGTGGGTTGGTACAGTTCTAGATTTCACCCTGGTTATCTTGCTAAATTCTGTAATTACCTCAGATTCAATGTGGGATCTTTGACCATTATATATCCTCTTAGGGAATCAATAATGTGATTATTCTTAAACTTTAGGTTGCACAAGGCTGTCCTGGAGAGTCCACTTAAAAGGCAGGCCCTTCCCTCCGATTCTGATTTAATAGATGTGCAGAAGGACTGAGGAATCTCTGGTAAATCTAAGAGATTTCTAAGGCAGAGATAGGAGGATTCCATTCGTGCCCAAAGTGGGCCACTCATACTGTGGTGACCTGAGAGATTTTAATAGTTATGTGTTTGTTTTAATTTACATTAAAAACCTCCATAGAACAGCAAAAGCATGATTTCATAGATATTACTTAGGAGGCTAAACAAAAATAGTGAGTTAATTTAAAGAATTATTAAGTAAATAATAGTAGTGGTTGGACCATATGACAAAAATTGTGAAGGTGGCAATGTATGACGAAGTTTGAGGAACAACAGGGCAAGGACTAGAATAGCTTCTATGAATATTTGATGAGGTTATTTTTTTAAGCTTCCATAATATTTCTTTTACATAACACTTACCTTTTTGGGTGTGTGCGTGGTGCTGGGGATGGAATCCAGGGCTTGTCCATGCTAGGCAAGTACTCTGCTACTGAGCTTCATTCCCAGGAGTTAACACTTTTAATAAAATTTTCATGATAGTAAATTTGAAAAAATTCATAAAAATAATGAGAAGTTAAAAATTCTGAGAAGCCATCATTGAGAAGCTGCTGTGTTTGACATCTTGTTCATACCCTCCTAGCCACCTACTCTCAGACTTTCACATGCTTACTCTCTCCCTCTCTGTCTCTCTCCTTCCTCCCCATGTGGGCACATTCTCACTCTCCTTTTTCTTCATACTTGTCAGTTGGAAATGTATTTACCATACGGATTTACCACTGTTTTAAAATTTTTGAACATTTTATCATGCCATTAAATGGTCTCCAGAAAGACAATTCTAAAAGTTAAACCACATTCTTTGCATAGAGCAATAGTTAAGAGCATGTGTGCCAACGAGTTCAGAACCCTGGCTCTGCTTTGGGTAAATTACTTAACTTCTCTGTGCCTCCATTTCCCCACAGGTAATATGGGAATCATAGCAGTGAATTCATAGAATTGAAGAGTAAATGAGATAATATAGTTAGAGCATTGCCTAGCACAGAGTAAGTACACAAAAACTTTAGACATTATGATTCCAAATGCATTACTATATTTAAAGTATTCCTTTATTTTTGATATTTTATATTCTTCAGAATATGTGTGATTCCTATAGGGCCTGATTCTAGAAGCAGAAAATCCATGTATAATAACAAGGTGCAACAACAACTTATATGTTCACTAATTCCCATGGCCTGTCTACTTTGTCTTGTTGGCTTTTACATTACTCCTAACACTTGTTTTTTTTTTTTTTTTTTTGATTGTTGTTGTTTTACAAAATGTCTTCCCATCCTAGGCTACTAAAATCTGGCTCAAACAATTATGACCATTCTCTCACAGCAGAAGCAGGGGGCTCTATAGCCTTCACATCCAGTTTTTGCTTTTTTTTTTTTTGTACTGGGAATTGAACCCAGGAGCATTCTACCTTCAAGCTACAACCCTCAGCCTTTTTTTATTTTTATTTTGAAACAGGGTTCTGCTAAGTTGCTGAGGCTCTTGCTAAGTTTCTGAGGCTGGCCTCGAATCTGTGATCCCAGGTACTCAGCCTCCCAAGTACTGGATTCCAGGCATGAACTACCTAGCACCTGGCTCTTAATAGGAATCTTACCAAGTTGTAAGACAGCAACTCTAAATTATTCTGCTTAAGAGTTGGATGTCTTTGTCAACCCTACAGGTTGAAAATCAGCCTTGACCATTCTGTGGCACCTCTGCCTGTGTGAATTTTCAGCTCTTGTGATTTTGCCTTTATCCCGAATCCTGAATCTTAGAACTCCCTTTCTTATATTTGGATCTTGCTGACAAGGCTGTTTGTAAAATAAGCAGAGTAAATGCCTGCACTCTTTCTCATAGAGACCACATTTCCATAGTGATGATGTCCTGCTACATTGTAGCACTTATACTTTGTTGTTCTAATTGTTGGTTGCAGGGCTGACCCTCCTGCACTTGCTCACTGGAATCTCCACAAGGAAATTTCCAGCTGAGCAAGCTTTCTCCATTTGTCCTTCTGGCCCAATTCATCAGCTCAGACATCTTCTCCTGAAGTTTTGAATCTTAACTGGCCCATGGTGTCCTGTATCATACGATGACCATCTACCTTCATTTATTTATTTATTTATTTATTTATTTATTTATTTATTTATGTAATTCTCACCTGTTTATTTTTCCTAATTGTCTCAATGATGTATATTTCAGGTTGAAATATTGCATAGGGAAATGTGGGGACTAGCTCAATATTCCATGCAGTTAGTGGGACTCTGGCAAGCACCCCTGAAGGCCCTGTCAGAAGGCCAGCTCTTTAGTACATCTTCTGCCAGTACCACATTTCCTTAAAATCTGCACTGAATCCACTTAAAGACATCCAGGCTGCTTCTGCTTTATTCTGCAAAAGGAAATCCTTGGTTTAGCAAGTTATACTATGAGTGGTAGCAATGGGAGATTCTGCACATCACAAAGTGAACCAATTTCTGGATAATAGGCAGAGGACAATTTTGCAGATTCTGTACTACATAGTCCAAAATGGCACAGATCTACGTAATCACAAATGAGGAAGAGTGGGACTTCACGCTATATATATTCCTTTATTTCCCTCAGCTTTTATTTTGGAAAATTACAAACCTACAGAAAAGTTCCAAGAATAGTGCAATGAATACCTATATATCTAGATTCCCCCATTGTGTTTTTGTTTTTGTATTTTGCTGTGCTGGGGATTGAAACCAGAGCCTCACGCATACTAGGCATGCTCTACCACTGAGATACACCCCTAGCCCTTATATTCCTCAATTGTGAACATTTTGTTACATTTGCTTTTTCTCTTTCTGTGTGTGCTTATGAATCTGTATATATATATATATGTTTTCTATATACAGACATAAACACATACATTATTTTACTGATGCTTTACTTGCAAGAATAGGACAATCTCTTTTATAACCATAAGATTGGAAATTTAACATTAATATAATAACATTATGTATTATACAGGCCATATTCTATTTTCCCCAAGTGTCTTGTTATTCTCTTTTTGCCTACTTTTCTCTGTATTTGCAACGTATTTTGTTGTTGATGATGCTTGATTACTTTCCCACAATTAAATTCAAGTTAAACTGGGATTTGGGGAGGAGATACTGATGACATTAGGTGTCACTGAATATATCAAACTAGAAGCCTCTTGAGGTCAGTTGTATCTCATTGGTGGTGCTAAGCATGGTCTCTTGGAGAATGTGGTATTCACCAGATTTCTCCATTGCTAAAGGTATATTTTCCTTTGTAATAAATAGGAATCTAGGGGATGAAATTTCATCCAATGACTTTAGCATCCATTGATTTTTGACAGAATATATACTGTGGTAGTTAAAAAATGGTAATTTCCTATTTCTATTATTCCTTCTACATTTATTAGTTGGTGTTTTTCTATAAAGAGTTGTTTTCCCTCCTCCTGTAAAATGTATTTCCCATCTGTATGAATCCATAGGTATTTGACAAATTCCATGTGTTTAATCAATTCTTGTCATTGTTCATCTTGATGTTTGGAATGTTCCAAAGGTGACCAGCAAGAACCCCCTTCAAGCTGGTTCATAAACTTTTGATGATGACTCTCTATTCAAAGTCAGAACCTGGAATAATTGTACTCAAAAGCAAAATGAATAGAGACCAAAGCTCATCAGCTTTGAGCTAAATATTCTGCCTACATTGTTTCACAAATCTGTAGAAAAGCCTGTAAAGTAAGTACTATCTATATTTAATTGAAATATAAATTAAAATATTATAAAATATTTCTGCTTTTCAGTATGTGAATGTCTGTGTGTGTTTAACCCATCCATTAATGATGTTAATCCAGAATCACACTGCACACTCTGAATAGTACAATAAACTAGACACATAAACTAATTGCTTAGCTAAGTGTACAGTAGAAGCTCTCAACTGACTTCCACTTGATTAACTTGCCAGATCACAGATGCGCTCCCTCTCCTGGTGAACCCAGTTTTCTGGTATGCCCAACAGGCTGAACATTGAGGGCAGCGACTCACAATGTACCCCAGGACTTCTGCTCCTACTTCTGCTATTGTTTACTAACCAACAGTCAGTTGAATTTGTTCCCAAGCCTGTTTGGGTTAATTAGACTTGTAATCGTATTATTTTAATTAATTAAATTAAGCATAATTTAATTCAATATTGTGAAAAATCATCAAACTAGGAGAGTTTTTAAAAAGTGTAGTTGTTATTCTGAAACCAAGGGTTGAATTTTTTGGAAAAACTCAATTAAAAATATTACTATTACAATAGATGTGAGCAAGAAAAGTTTAAAAGATAGAAATAGGGGTCATAAAAGGACCATCAGATTCTAGATTCAGACTGCCTCAGAATGTCTCCTTCAATTTAGAGAAATTAAAATTGGAAATAGCTGCATTATGGATGTAGTTTATTCAAGAAAGACTTCAACATACAAATCTCCACTGGGGAAGTGGGGCACCTCAACATATTGTCAAATGAGTAAGTGTTATTGTGTGCGTAGTTGTTAGACTTTCTGGTTTAAATACTTTTTTTGAATAGTAGATCCATTACTGTTTTTTATCCTATCAAGTCAGAGTTTCTACTGTAAAATTCTAATTTGACAAGTTTCATTCTTTTTTTTGGTACTGGAGATCGAATCCAAGGGCATTCTACTTCTGAGCTACCCCCCCATACCTTTTAATTTTTGTTGTTTGTTTGTTTTTGTTTGTTTGAAACAGAGTCTTGCTAGGTTGCTGAGAGTTTCACTACATTGCTGAGGCTGTCTGCAAACCTGCAACCTTTCTGTCTCAGCCTCTCAAATACTGGGATTACAGGCATGTACCACCACACCCGGCTCTTAATCATTCTTAATTAAGGTATCTGGGTCTCTAAAAAGTCTCAAGTTAAAGAACCATTTTAGGCACTGTTAAAAGACCTGTGTTGGTACTGTGGGGACCCAAATGACTATTGCTGCCAAATTTCTGGTTCCCAGAATAGAAAAATGAAGCATATAGATCCCTGGCAAAATGCTTCCCAGACCACGCTTATTTGTGCTGAACATGTCCAAAGAATAGCAGAAAACGTCTGGGACTTCATAGCTCACCTATACATTGTATGCTAAGTACTGTATATTACTTATAGGTCAAAGTTTCTATTGAATGACTGTGTTTCAGGACTGTTTATCACTTCTTTTCATATTACCTAAATATCTGCTTTTCCTAAATTAGACCTTCAAAAATTAACTGAGAAGGTACAATATAATCGTATAGTATTGCAAAGGCATGGATTCCATGATCTGTCTGCTGGCCCTGTTCATCCAGTAGATACTTAACAAATATGTGCAGATGAGCTTTTTCACTTCTAAAAATTATTCAGAAACTCAAATGACACTTAAATAGCCAGGACACAAAGGCCACACTCAGCTAGACTGTCCCTTGTGTGTGGAGGGGGGACAGGGAGAGCGATACTCAAATGACCCCTCCTCCAAGTAAATCTGTGCACAGACTCAGTCTCTCCCCAGAGGCTGGAGACCCAGTGTCACTTCTTAAGCAGGCGAATGCAACTGAGTACAAGGGCTCAGGCATCAAAGCATAAACACAGCACTGTCGTGTCACATCATGTCACACTGACTTCAGCCTCGCCCCACTGCTGACTGAATCCGGTCTGGACTTCTCAGGCTGACATCTGAGCCCAGGGACCCCTGGACTGCATGCCACCTTCCCACTTTCTTTCCATGACTCCCGCACACGCACACCATGCTCCAACAAATGGGAACCTATCTTCTCAAATAGGCTTTAATTGCCTTCCTCGCGCCACTCAAACCAACTCCGTTTCTGCCTACTAAAATACTACCTGTCCATCAAGGTCCCAGGCCAAACGTTGCTTTTCCTTGAAGCCTGCCTTGACTTCTCTATCCCAGGGTCATCTTGCCCTGGGGGGGGGGCACTCAGCACATTCTTGCTCTTGTGCTGTTTTTTTTTTTTCTTTCTAATTACCTCCTGATGCTCCTTGAGGGCAGGCCCTAAGGTTTGCTCCATTTGCATTTCCTACAGTACCTTACCCAGTTAGCACCTCCACCGAAGATGTTTAACTTTTAAATAAATGTTTGATAGCTGTTGGCTGAATTGTATAAACTCTTGACTCTATAACCACGTAGTACAATGCTGAAAGAGTTTGCGAAATATTTTGGGGAGTTAAAAGATACATAGATTTGGAATGAAAATATTCTACTCTAAAGCATGAAATTCTCTGAGCTGAAACATAATGCTTAGAATTTAGATAGAATATTTGACTTCCAGAGATGTTCCTTTATGCATGCTATAAATAGATTGTTTATTCCAAGGCAATTTTTATTTATTGGACACTTAAGAAAATGTCACTTCTACTTTTTGAAACTTTTTAAATTATCTTCCATATTTTGTACTCATATTGTTAATAAGTTATTAAAGTGTTAGTAGTCTTTAAAAAAACAAATGATTTAAGATTGTTACTTCTTTTTTCTTTTTGGCATTGAGTGGTCAAATATACAATCCTAAATATTGACACTTCAAGTATATACAGGGAGCTACTCCTTATATATAGGGCATTTCTGTAATTTATTATTGATACAGTCTATAATGATGTATCTATTTCCTCCTTGCTTTTCTGCCACACAGTTGGTTGGCAGGCAGCTGAACAAGCACTAAAGAACTTTCTCTATTAACTTTACCCTGCTGTTCAGGATGGATTGTGACATTGACAAGCAATATGGATCACTTGGCTTCTCCCCTCCCCCTTATTTTTTTCTAGTACTTTGTTCTCTTGGGACTGAGGGGCATTTCAAGGTGGGTTCAGTGTATTAAATATGTGTATGGTCTGACTACAGTGCCAGGATGGTGTGCACTGATGATCTAATTCCAGATCCAGGTTTTGTTTTATCTCTCAGGTGTGCAATGCACTCAACTAGGTGGTGATCAGCATGCACCCTCCCAGTTCCACTCCTCTTGCTGATTCGCTGAAGGGTTTCCACATGTTCTGTCCCAGTCTGTGTATCTGTTAGGTCTGGGGGCTATTTCCCTTAAATGTGGTCATCAAGTACAGATTTGGAGCACCTGAAAATGAAATGAATGGCTTGAAACTACCAAGGAGGCAGAGAACTCCACTCTGTTGGCTTCAGAATAATAACTGGGCTTCACTGCTTAAATGCAAAATTGCTGGTCTTGGGTGATGGCAGAAAATAACTTAGTTACCTCTCTACAAAACTGTGGCCTGACAATGACCTATAAAAGGAGATCCTGTTCTAGCCTGTCAGACTCAAAGACTGTTAAACAAGTGACTCCATGTCCTTATGGCACATAAAAGGTGAGAGACATTCCTTTGGCTTGGTGCCCTTCATGTAAAGATGGGAATGTAAGTCTTAAATCCCTCTCTTTGTCACCTTGGGGTTTGCATAGTACTCATAATACACTGAGGGCTTTGCACTTGCAATTCTTTCTGCCTGAAATTCTCTTCCTGCCAATACCCACTTAGCTTGCTCTCTCATTTCCTTCAGACTCTGCTCAAATGTTCCCTTCCTTCTCAGTGGGAGGGCATATTCTACAGGGCAAAGTTGGCACCCAATTTGCAAAAACTGTCTCTGTCTTCCTTCTCTGCTTTATTTTCTCCATAGCACTTATTACTACCTGAATGATTATATATAAAACCTTTCTCCCTCTACCACTTGAAGCTGCATAAGGGCAAGAATTTGTGATGATTTATTCAATGCCATGTCTCCAGCCCCTAGAAGATGTCAGGCTTATAGCGGTTACTAAGCAAATATTTGCTAGATTAAAAGTAGTGAATTTACCCTTTTTCTCCCTTTCCTTATTTCCCACAATCATTTTTCTAAAACATAAATCCGATCATGTTTCTCTCCTGCTTATAAACTTTCAATAGTTCCCCATTTCCTACAGAATAAACCTAAAATGCTTTTGTTGGGCATATAGAATCCCAGCCCATCTCTCCAATCTTTCCTCTTAGCACTTATTCCATTTGCTTTCCAAGCTAACCATACTGAACCTTTTGACTTTGCCCCAAACTGCCCTGCTCCTCACATCTCCACATTTTTTGTGCACAATGTTCTTTATACCTACACTGCTCTTCCTACTTTTCTACCTGGGCACCTCCTGATCATCCATTTGGACCCAGTTGAAACTTGAGCTCCTCTGGGAAACATTCCTCCCCATCCCAGGCACAGTCAGCTTGTCCACTTTCTGGGCTCCTACTTTTATGATAGCACCAAGGACACAGGGTTGCAGTTATTTCTGCATCTGTCTTCCACTAAACTGATAGTAGCCCTTGCCTTCCTTAGTCCTGATCATTAAATAAGATTATATGTGTAAAGCTTTGCATAGTAGTTAAGACACAGGTGCTGCATACTCCTGCTTTCTTTCTCTATTCCTAGCTATGATTCAAAACTGAGACTGCTCCAGTTTTGAACTATGAAGCATCTTATAGTAATATTTGAACCCTAGTGAGTTCTATAGAGATTGGCACATTGAAAGATTTTTAAATGGAATGATGAATTAATGAGGGACAGATGGCTACTCAGACAAATGGACCATCAGAGCCCAATGTTTCAGATGCTTTCCTAAGCACCCCTCTATTTTGAAATACTATTTTTATGCACGATTGCTTCATTACCGTTGTTTCTTATGTGAACAGTCATCTCTTCATATGCCCAGTTAGGTGATTCCATATGATTTGGAGGGTATCAATAATTATTTGAAGACCCAAGTGATTAAGTTTGGAGAAATAAATTTTATGTGTAAAAAAAAAAAGAAGAAAAAAAGGTTCATTTGAGGCCAGGCTAAAAACCTGGAAAAAACAAAGTTAAATGCACTGTGTACAAAGCAGTAGCTTGCAATTTTTAAACTCCTAAATGTATTATTCAGTCTCCAGGGAATAAACAATGAGCAGAGAATGTTAGAGTTGAATGCATTGGAAATTGTTTCATACTTGATTCTGAGAAAGGATTAAAAAGACTTGACATAGAATGGAGTGATTTTTATCAAGGTAGAGGACACAGTGGAAGAAAGGTCATAGAATATAACTGAATACACAGAGACGGCCATAAATCACGTTAGCAATCAACACACTGAGTGTTCTAGCCCACCAGTGGTGGCCTGTGTTTGAAAGAAAGGTATAAATCCCTCATCCAGCACGAAGTTTTGCAATCCTGTGCTGTAAAAACCATTTCTTTCTAAGCCCATCTGGGGATCTGAATATGACCCTGATGAACAGCCCCATTTTATTCCAGTTCTTAGGTATAGGGGATGAGAACAGCAGCAGCATCCATGGTGTGGGTCAGGTGACTGATGACAGCCTTCTGGAAGTACCAGTGGCTTCAATGTGTGAGACTCGTAGCCCGTGGGCCCTGACGCCCTTCGGGCTGGGAATCTCATCTGTTATCACTTGACTCACTCAAACATATTCTGACCAGAGTTCTTCCTCTTCTCTTCCACCATTCCCTCCTTCCTGCTCAACCCATCCTTATTTTGACCTCCAGGATCTCACCTTGGAAAGACAATAAGCTGTTGGTGGCGGAGAATGCTGATTTTCCTCCAATACCTCACCTTCCTCATAATAATAGAAGTCCTAGGTTTTATCAGGGCACTGAGCTGCTCAGATTACATGCTACATTCTCTTGCTCTCCCTTGTAAAAAAGCGCAGCCCTAGCCGGGTGTGGTGGCGCGCACTTGTAATCCCAGTACTTTGTGAGGCAGAGACCAGAGGATCTGGGTTCTCGGCCAGCCTCAGCTCTCTTGTTCTCTCTCTCCCTGTCTCTCTCTCTCTCTCTCTCTCTCTCTCTCTCTCTCTCCTTAGTGAGGCCCTCCGCAACTTTCTAAGACACGGTTTCAAAATAAAGTATAAAAAATAGGGCTGGGGGCGTAGCGCGGAGGTAGAACGCCCCTGCGTT